>JAVJIF010016531.1:0-103095 GCA_038442645.1 Agave tequilana
GTGATTTTTAATTATTTCTTTTTATTTAATTCAACAATTATTTTGGTAGGATCTAAATTTACATGGAGATATATCTGGAAGCTTAGTTATTCTTTTAAGACAACAATTTTCAACATACGATGAGTCATACAACTTCTACAATGCTTATGCAAGGAGCAGAGGTTTTGGCGTAAGAAGAAAAAAATAAATAAGTCACGTAGGCCTCCTCATGAAGTTATTTATAGAAAATTTTGTTGTAATAAGGAGGGTGTGAAGAAGTTGGCTAACAAAAGATAAGATGAGCTTACAGTCAACCGTCGAATCGACACTAGAGTTGAGTGTCCTACTGAGATGCATGTACATCTTCGTTTATTACCACACCGAAGATTTTGGGTGTCACCAAGTTTGATTCTCATTCACATGATTTATCAGACTCGGATAAGGTGCATCACTTCTACTCTCACCAAACACATCGATAAAAAATTAGCAGAAGCATTATGACCAACTTGATTGATGTAGGAATTCGTCCTTCTAATATTTTCCGTGTTGTTAATGTAATGAACCACGAAGAAGGTTGTGAAGATGTAAGCCCGCAACAACTTATTGATTTTATTCGACATCGGAGAAATAACATTGGCCAGGAGTTTATTTCGGTCATCAAATATTTTTAAGAAAAAGCTGAGTCTGATCCAGAATTTTTTTATGCCAGTGAAGTTGATAATGCGGGCATACTAAGAAGTGTTTTTTGGGCTGATGAAAGTACAATTTTCTCATATTTGAGTTTTTCTAACGTAGTAGTTTTTGACACAACATACATGACTAATCATTTGAACCTGCTATTTGCTCCATTTACTGGAGTGAATCATCATCGGCAGTTGATTTTGTTTGGTTGTACATTTCTTGCGGACGAGCAGAGAGATACATTTGTTTGGCTATTCAATAAATGGCTCAAATGCATGCACGAAGTTGCACCAAAAGTGATTATTACTAATCAGGATGTCCAGATAGGTGATGCCATTAAAATGGATTTCCAACTACTCGGCACCGTTACTGTTTTGGCATGTAAGAAAACACATTGTCGAGCAACAAATCCTGATGAACAGGTATAGGGAAGATTTTGCCTCTGATTTCCATCTGTGTTACACCTTCCGTGATATATGCACATGCGAGGAACGATGAAGATTGATGAAGAAAAAATATCATATAGAAGAAGAAGAAGACAGTTAGTTGTTGAAGATGTACAAATTGCGTGGATACTGGGTTAATGCTTATCTAAAGGTATTTTTTGTACTGAAATGACAACCAGTCAATGGTCTGAGAGTATTAATTTTTTCTATGATGGATTTTGTGAATGCAAACACAAAACTAGTTGAGTTTCTCCACTAATACAATAAAGCTGCCCGTTGTAGCTCTGAATCTCAAGAAGACTTCCGGTGTTTAAATTGTGTGCCCAATTGTACATCGAATTCATATGAGATACAAGTTTCAAAATTTTATTCTAGAAATTTTTTTCAGTTGTTTCAAAAGGAATGAGCAGTTGTAATGACACTCTTTTCAGAAGAGTTGGAACATGATGGACCAAGAGCACATTATTTGGTTGGTGAATTTTCAAACTCAAAAGACACTTGGGAAAATGTCTGTTATGAAAATTCTGGTGAAAGTAACGTGTCTTGTAGTTGCGCATTATTCGAAACAGAGGGTATCATTTGTAGACATATTCTATGCATTTTGTAGCACAATCACATTTACACATATATCGAATTCTATATACTACAGAGATGGAGGTTGGATGTCTGTTACAAAAATATTGCAATTGAACATAGGATTAGACCTTTTCCCAATCAAGGCACGCGAGGAACTGCTAGACTGTGGATACTGCGATCGAAATTTAATGCAATTCTTAAAATGTTGTCCGATTCGGATATCCATCTTTCAAAGTTGCATGCTGTGTTGGAAAGATTTGCTATAGAAACTAGTAATGAATGCAGTAAATGACCAATTATCACAGTCTGAAACAAATGTTGGTTCTAGTGGATCAGTTGTGGTTTTGCGAGATGGTGAAGAATTGACTATACGCGATCCAACTGGTCTTATACATACCAAGAGGAGGCATAAAGGTGCATCCAGGTTAAAGTCTGATTTTGAAGATTTTCTACCACAGAAGGAAGTCAAGCATCGAAAGTGTGAAAACTGTCAACAGTTAGGCCATTACAGGACTGATTGTTCATTATTGATATGAAATTGAACTTGTTATAGAATTTAAATTTAAGTTTGATGTTTCAAACATCTACGTTTCTTTTTCACTTGCAGAGGAAGTAGTTTCAGGTTGCGGCTACTTAAAACGAATAAAACTTTTATTTATACATCTTCAGGTATCATCTGCGACCAAGGTCGCAATGTTAATGGAAAGACATATCATTGTACTGTAACCTGAGTCGCAGTACAGATACTATTGTACGTTCAAGTGTTTCTCATCTCTTATTCCAATGTAATATGTTGAACTTTATAATAATTTATTGAACACAATGAATTTTTTTAAAAATCCACTGCGACAATGATGACGTATTCAGACAAAATGCTAAAGTTAATTGAATATTGACTGTGATCATTATATGCATATTTTTGAGTTAACGGAACCATGATTATTCCTTTGGACTGCAACTTCGGTCACAATCATCAGTTTTACCAAAAAATAATGGTTTCAGAATTGCGACTAGCGTCGCAGTTCATATTTCACTATATTTTTGGTTGTTTGCTGCTCTTATTCTGTATGAATTATTACATTAAGTTTTTTAATTATGTTACCAGTTTAATATGTTAAAATATGTTAATAGTTAAATTTATATTGTGAAATCTAGACATTTATAATGATCACTGCGACCTTGGTCGCAATTACGGTTATACTCTTTAGTTAACCTTTTATATCAGCAACTCTAGTCGCTGATATTGCTATTTGGTGACTGTGACGTCGCAGTGTATCTCATTTTGATGTAAATTATAACATTTTTGTGATTAGAACACATTGGCGTGTTGTTGAACTAATACATGCTATCTTGATCACAGTCAGTCTTAAAAATAGTGAAAAACTTCGACATGGGCCACAAAAAATTGCCGCCATAGTTCACTATTCCCACAAACATAAGAAGATCGGCCCTTAAAATTAAAATTAGAAAAAATATTTATTTACATAATTAACATTCCAAAGTAAAGGCATAAAATGCCTAAAAAGAAAAAAAACTCTATATTTAAATTCTAATGATGAATACAAAGGACTATTTTAGTCGTCCTCATCGTCACCATCATAATCATCTTCATCTTTCATATTATGATAGTCTTTGTCTTTCGATATTGCTTTCCTCCTCCTCTTCCTCCTCATTACCGCGACTCTCCTCTTCGCTTTCTTCCTCTTCATAGTGGTATTTCGTATCATCCATGAACTCACAGAATGAGTCGTCCGTATCAAGCTCATCCTCCGACCCATATCGAGGGAATGTATCAGAACTATATTCTCAATCATCATTAGAGGGATTACTTCTTGCAGGGGAAGATGGTGGAGAAGATATTTTTAAACTTTTTCAGAATTTTACAAAAACGAATTTCAGGAATGTAATTTAGACTGTGTTTTCCTTTAAAGGATACCCTTAATATATAATACATCCAGAAATTTCAAAAGGTTTAAGCTTTCAAATGACGTGAACATGATTTAAATTTATTATTTATCTTTTTCAAAAAGTGTATATTTTTTAGGTGTCTATTTAATTTTCAAAAATCAGTTAAAAAAATAATAAATTTTGAAATGCAATTATTTATGCCTTGAAGGCGGCAAGACTATTATTCTTTTATTTTCTTACAGTATAAAAGGCTGTGATGAGCATGTTAACTTTATGTTAAATTAATTATTTTAACAAAATTTAAAACAAATATTGTTATGCATATAAAAATATTGCATTTTCTTATTTGGTACTGCGACATGATCGCAATATGACGGCACAATGCCTCCTTATCAGTATGACGGTTCAGAAACTTCGACCGTGCTCGCAGTGCCCAAATAACTAACTTACTTTAAATTTTCGCACTACGACCATGATTAACTTCCCTCAACTTTGACTTCAACTTTCTTAGCAGTGCATCCTGGCTCGCATTCATTTATTGCGATCGTGATCGCAATGCTAGTAAATAAATTCATTTCTTTCATAAGTTATTCGTACTTCGACTATTTTCGCATTATAAGAAGTCGATACAGCCGCCCTGGTTACAAATGCGACTTTGGTCGCAATACGGATTCTCAACTCATTTTTGTATTTTAAATTCACTACGACCTGGGTCGCAGTCTCTCTTACATGTACAGAATGAAAAACAGGCAATCTGAATATAGTTTATAACACATGAATAAAAATGTAGATAAATTACATTAATATATCAAACAGACTTGCTTTACAAATAGGGTACATTTATAATACAAAAAATAAATATGAATGAACTAACAATATTGAAATAAAAATTTCGGTAAAATTTCAATCTTCAAATACTATCTTTAGTATTGTTTCTATTTCTTCATCCCAACCTTTTTCTTTGTCTGTGAGTAACATGTATGCAAGCTCGCTTCTCAGTCTCTGTACATCGTCCGCCGTCACAGCATCAACTGTTGAAAAGAATACCAAATGCTATACTTTCAATGTAGTTGCATACATATATAGCGCCATCAAACACTGAAATTATACAGGAATAAATATATATGAGATTAAATTTTTGCGGTAAATCAGCAAGAAAAATCTTATGTAAACGTCATAAGAAATGTACACTTGTTTGCCTGTTGTGGACATCTTGCATATTTTATATAGATTTTTTTAACCTTCTATTTAAATCAATTTCAAAAATCTGTAGCAATCTTTCTTTCTGCATTGTCAATAGGAAAAAAATAAGATTCAATATTAATGCAATTAAATGCAAAAAATTAGGAATTGCAAGATGAAATATAACTCACCAATGTTTTGGCATCTGTTTGGTACAACCTTAATATATTACTTAATTATTCACTGGAACCAAAGAGTTATAAAAAATTCACTATTGTGTATGACAATCTAATACCTACAAGGTCCAGTGGAATCCAGCTTCCTGGGCACTGTGCTTGTAATTGATCGGGAAGGACATGTAATGAACATCTCTTATCCAGTTTCTCAACAACTTCTTGATGAAAAATCTTTCAGATCTCTATTTTTAGATACAACATCGTGCTGTTAAAATCAAAACAATTCAAACATATAAAGATTTAGTAATAAAATGCAAAAAAAATATCAGAGAATATATGAGAATCAAAACTATGACCAAGGTCGTAGTCCTCTTTCTCATAATATTATGTGAACAGCGAACTGAGTCGCAGTCGCCTGTTAAGCCTGAAGATGATGCTCACTAATGTTGATTGCGACTTGGGTCGTAGTGGCTTATTAAGCTTGACAATTGAAGCTAACTAATGATAAATGCGACCTGGGTCGCAGCCAATATATTCAGGAATAATAACAACACTGCGACCTTGGTCGCAATCAATTTTTTGACTGAATAAAATAAGCTACGACTAGGGTAGCACTATAAATATCTTTCTTTAAAGATTCACTGCGACCTGGGTCTCAGTTAGCTCCTTAGGCCTTATCAGTAATAAATGTGACTAGAAAATTTTAACCATTAAAATTATAAAGTGCTACATTATATAATATCACAATGTTTGAATTAAATATAAAGCGAAAATAGATGTTTACTGAAGCTTCGCTTCGAAAGAATAAACTTTTTAATCCACCATTTTCTCAAGATGCTTCATGTAGAAATGAATGATATTAGTATCTAAATATCTACTGAATATCAGGTCCTCTATGTCATTTTTGGTAACTATTATTCCGTTATCAGGATCCTGATATGCAATAGTATTACCCAAAAAAAAGAGTTAATAATGAAATTGTCATAATATAAATAACTATTATGTGATGTAAATTGAAATAAAATGAAAAAAATTACTCAGAGGTGGCTTTGTCCAAAATTTTTTTGATAAGGGATTGTTTTTGTGGCTGCAGAATTCTGTAAGCAGTGCATTCACTCAATTCTCTGGTTTTCGGCTGAGTGTCGCCCTTCTATGCCGTGCCGAAATCAGGGCAGAAATCTGAGCCGCAGGCTGTGGAACAGTCTCTTCAATAGTTTTCTTCTTTTGTTTTGGATTGGTGAAATCGGAGTCATCGTGATCTCTCTCAATGCGCTTGCATTCTTTGACTCCCCTTTCTATTGATCCTTTAGAGTAATCCGTAGTTTTTTTTTTAATGCTTTCTTGTGAATCGGAGTATGTTCTTGAATTTTTGTCTCAGAAGTTTTGTCTTTTTGAATATCAAAGATCTGTTTAGTTAAATTTAAAGTAAAATTTGGGAAATGTTCCCCAACAATACTTACTTCGAATTTATATCGCTTGATATCCTTCTCTTCCTTTTTCTTGTTCTCTTTCTCCTACTTCTCCATCTGCTCTCTCATCCTCTTTTGCTTCTCCTCCTCATTTTTTCTCTTCTTCTCTACTTCTTTCTTTCACCTATTGTCCTTCTCCTCTTCCTCCTTCTCTCCTCTTCTTTTTCCTTTATCTTCTTCTCTTCTTCTCTTTCTCCTCTTGCTCCTTCCTCCTCTTCTCCTCTTCTTGAATTTTCTTCTTCTTTTCTTTCTCCTCCTCTTTCCTCTCCTGCTCCTCCCTCTTCTTCTTCTCTCCTCCTCCTCCTTCGCAGCAGTGGCTGCTCTCAGCAGCTTCTTCCTCTTCCCCCTTCGTTTTTATTTTATGCTGCTTTCTTAATTTTCTTTTTTCTCTTTTCTTCTTTTTTAATTAAGCTTTCTGAGCTTTTTCATCCTCCATTTTTTTCAATTTTTCTTTCTAACTCACAAACATATGCCCTCAAGTATTTATTCCTCAAAGTTTTCAGATCATCAGCTTGTTCATCCCGTATTGCTGGCAAATAACTTTCAAAGTTGGTTCTTATTCCTTCGTTGTCTCCTAAAGTATTTTAACAGATTCTCGTTCTGTTTCCGCTAGGATGTTAGCTTTAATATTTATCTCTTCTTTCTCTCCTTCATCATCTTCTTCTTCATCTTCAACAGGAAGACCAATCATAATTTTTTCAGCATTTAAATGTTGGCCATTCGATTAAAAATCTAAAAACTATGTTAAACAAATATTAATATAAATTTGACCTGTTAGTTCTGCGACTTATATCGCAACAAAATGAAACTTGTAATAAAATTCAAATTAAACAAACTGAGACCACGGTCGCAGTAATAACTTTTAACTGTAAGACAATAAATCAGTACTGCAACCATAGTCGCAGTACAAAGTCTCATACAAAATTCGTCCCGTCTCAGGTACTGCAATCTCAGGCGCAGTCAAAATCAAGGTAATAAAAGGACTGCGATCTTTGTCGCAGTTCATTTATAACGTAATGAAGGGACTGCGACTTTGGTCACTGTCCACTGAAATTGTAATAGACGTACTGCGACTTTGGTCGCTGTCCACTGAAATTGTAATAGAGGAACTGCGACTTTGACCATTGTTATAAAAATTAAAAAATAATATATAAAAACTGGGACTATAGTCGCTAACTATTAAAAACTAACCTTATCTTCTTCAACATCATTAGATCAATTTCGATCAGGGCTATGTTAATATTTTGGAGGTCCCATCTTATTGCCTGTGGGGTTTTGTCCTCCAAGCCCTTTCTCGGCTCAAAAATAGCAGCCCTTTCACATAGTCAATACTGCAACATGCATTAGTATATTAGTTTATATAAACAGTGTAAATATATAAGTAATTTTTAATAATTTTTACCAATTATATAATTGATACTTACAATAATTTGCACGGAGCACTCTTGCAGCTCATATGTGGTGTGTTGAAGATATCCATCGACTCTATCAGGAATTACCAAACAGCTTTAGTCGAACTAATGGTCTTCATCAACTGAATGTTGGCAATTTGCTTCACAATATACCATGACACCGTGCATTTGCTTCTAAAAAATAATAGAGTGGCCGACATATATAAGATGATCAGTGTAGTGAAGTCTTGAGTTGCAAGTCTTTATCTGTCTCTGATAATTTCATTTAGAGTTACTTGCTGATCAAGCTGTTCAACCTTTGTCATATCTAGTTCGGTCCTCCTATTTTTCTTCACAAGAAGATCATTCAATGCTTCCTCAATGATATTTTCGTGATCTTCTTAATTTTTCGAAAATAGTGTTTTATCACCCCTTATCCTTCAATGTGCAGGTATTGTTCATAATGAAATCTGTTTCATTGATAGGTAGACCAAATGTCAGGGCAATATCCTCTATTGTTAATTCAACCCGTTTGCCCCCAATAAGAAAGGATCTTGAGTCTCAATCATATTGGTGTACAATTTTAAGTAGAGTACTGTTAGATTTCAGGTCTTTGTCACTACCAAACTTCTCATTGTAGATGGCTATGAACATAGGACCGAAGGAGTCCCCTCATCGCGTTGACAAAATCTGCTTGAATATGTTTTTTGAATACCCTCATGAATTCGCACATAGACTTTAGGCTCGATCAGATAGAACGAACCTTCAGTTCTTGCTGATCTAATGTTGCAGAAACATTAACCTCATAAGTACCGAATAAATTATTAAAAATAAACAAGGTCGCAGCGCTTTAAAACAAATTTGGAAGGAAAATAATTGGCTGCGACCTTGATCCCCACATTACTTAATCAACTATAACACACAGCGATCTTAATCGCAGTGTTATATAACTATGCGACACAAGTCGTATTTATCTAATTAACCTAATTAATTATCTAATAAGAACTTTAGTCAATCGTTCAGCGCACTGCAACCCGTGTCTCAACATACTGAGACAAGGGTCACAGTATCATATTAAGCTAACTTAATATAATAGATTGCGACCCATGGCCCAAATATTAAGAAACGGGATGGGAAGACAGTAATCTCAGTTATAGTGTTTATAAAAAATTTAATAGAAAAAAGAAAACCGACGGTAATAATACAGTAGAATTATAAATTTTTTCAAAAACTCCAACCAAGGTCGCAGTCATATATTAGACTAATAGCCAAATTGCGACCCAAATCGGCCAAATGGAATGAACGTAAACTCCGACCTTGGGTCGCAGTGTTATAAATAAAAAAAATTTAAATTTAATTCTTCAATTAGATTGTTAATTACTATTTTCTTTCCATCTAAAACTTCGACTTAAAACAAATTTTCAGGGAATAATTTTAGTTTCAAATTTTACCATATATTGTGACCATGGTCACAAGCTTTTAAATTCAAATAAATTAATTATTTTTTAAAAACAAAGATTCATGAAAAATTTAAGAAAAAAACATATTATTATCAGAAAAATTCAGTTATAACTTTCTTCTTTGGAATTAAAATTCAAAACTGATTTAAAAAAATTAAGGGCAAGAGTCACTTTTGAATTGAACTTACATAAAAAGAGGGAACTTTGTGTTAAAAAATACTGAAAATCAAATCTGATTAAAACAAAAAAAATTGGCTTAAGAACCCTAAAAAATTAGGTTTTTTCAAAATTTCCCGTTTACCTTTTTACCGCGGTTGTTTTCTTGAGCGCCATGTAGATCTAATCTTTTGTTTGAAAAAAAAATTTTGCATGAAAAATTTCAAAATTTTAAAATCAAAGTCACTAAATTTTTTCAGAGTGTAGAACTTAAAATTTCAGATCTGTAAATTTTTTGAGAAGTATAGTTTTGCAGACAGTAAAACTTTGTAAGGAAGGGCAAACACAGTTTTGAAGTAACTGAGGGTATTAAATGCGCTAGATGTTTTGTCTTTTATCTACCAATAAAATTGACATTTGCGTGGCTATTAATCAGTCACGTCCCGCCGGCTAAGAAACTTTCTCAGTGGGCGGTTGAGGCACAGAAATCCCTATATATATAACTATATGTAACATTACATTTTTCTAAAATAGTATTCACATATCATAAGAGGAGAAGCCACAATTTCAAGTTTGCCTTTTTAAATAATCATTTAAGTTGGATGGTATTTAGTTTATATAAAATATGTGCAATTTTTAAGATAGTTTCTGATGAATATAAGTTTATAATACGAACGTCATGAAAATTTTGCATTAACTGAATTAGATAAGTACATATTGAGCCGAATCTCCACTTCAACTGACACAAACAGCGAAGCGAAGAAGACTAGCGACGCGGGGCAAATCTTATTCTAGCCTGACGAACCCTAAAGAGAATCTTCAGGTATGGATAACCACTTGAATTCATGAGCGAGACGACCCGAATCCATGAGCCAAAGAGAACAACTCGAACCACAAGCAATTTGGAGAAAAATCTCAATTCTATTAATCAATATTCGATGTTAAAATAGAGAATACAAAAGGCCTATTTATAGACTGACAATAAATCATTCTATCTATGAAAACTAACTTCAAAATAAAAAAGTTCAAAATAAAGAAACAAAAAATTAATTAGAAACTAAACAGAATCCTTAACATGTTTAGATACTGCTTATACGCTCAGGTCGGTTGACCGGGCGGTCGGCGGACTGTAAGTCCTCAAGTCTCTGTTTGTGTCGGTCGACTGGTGCACCCTCTATTAGCAGTCAGCTTCTTATCCGGTCGATCGGGAGATCGATCGGAGGACATGCTCTAGCTTGTCTTCCTTGGGTCGGTCGACCGGGCTATCGACCGGCTAACTGAGTGTTCCTTTCTTTGTTGTTTACCTGAATTGCCTGGTCAGCCAACCTTCATCCGATATTCTTGATGATTTGGGTTCCCTCCTTCCCTACCATGGTTATGAAAAGGGACTCTAGCCTCCCTGTTGGGGTTAGAAAATCCGCCTCTCCTCTTTGAATTAGGATTAAGGACCCCCCATGCCTTCCATAGATGGAGTCGTCATCTCCAAAATTATCATATTGATAAGTAAGGTTGTTGAAGTCCTTGTCAGAGAAGTCATCAATGGGGGGGAGTGTCGTGGAGGGGAGTTTGATGGTGGAGAGTATTGATATGGGTGGTATGGAGGTGGTGGTTTGGTATGGTGGATATGATGATGGTTGATGTGATGGTGACAGTAGCGAAGGTGGTTTAACTGGAAGAGGTTGAATTGGAGGTGATTGATCTAGTGGTGGGGGTTGTGGGCGAGAGTTGTTTGAGAGAGGTGGAGGTGGTGAAGAGGGTTACCTGATGAAGGTGGAGGTAATGGCGGAGGATTATTTGTTGGATGATCCAACCCGCTTCGGTGTGTACCATCGGCCAGGCTTCGATCATCAAGTCGGAGGGAGATCTACTTGAGTTCCTGAACCACAATGTCCATGGTGGATTCAAGAGTGCTGAGTCTCCCTTCAAATATATCCATCCTTGTGGATAGATTTGGTAGCTCGTTGTCACTTTCAGCCATTGTATAAGCGTTTGCCGAAACTCTGATACCACTTGTCGCAGATGGAGAAGCGAAGATGACGAACGATACAGGCTAGATCTCGTTCTAGCGGTGATGAACCTTGAAGAGATTCTTCAGGTAGGGATAACCACTCGATTCCACGAGCGAGACGACCCGAAACCACGAGCCAAGGAGAATAACTCGAATCCACGAGCATTTTGGAGAAAAATCTCAATTTTATTAATCAATATTCGATGTCAAAATAGAGAATACAAAAGGCCTATTTATAGGCTTACAATAAGTCTTATTCTATTTATGAAAACTAAATTCAAAATAAAGAAAGTTCAAAATAAAGAACAAAAAATTAATTAGAAACTAAATAGAATCCTAAACATGTTCAGATATTGTTGATACGCTTAGGTCGGTCAAGCGGACGGTCGGCCGACCGAAAGTCCTCGAGTCTCTGTTTGTGTCGGTCGACTGGTGCGCCCTCTGTTAGCAATCAGCTTCTTATCCGGTCGATCGGGGCGGTCGACCGGAGGACACGCTCTGGCTTGTCTTCCTTGGGTCGGTCGTGAAAGTACACCTAGATGGGGGGTGAATAGGTGTACGGCTAATTTATGAACAATAATGCGGAAATTAAAAATTAATTGCAACACACTTAGTGTAACCAAAGAGTGTAGCCGAATTCCCGGTGAAGGGCTCTGGACTAACTCCTCTGAATTCCTCTAAATAAGAGTTGAGGTGCTATGTAAAGCTCTCTTGGTTAAACACAAGTATGACACACAAACAACACAAGCATGTATATGATATGGCAATATGAATCAATGCACAAAGTAAGAGAAAGAGAGTTAGAGAAAGTGGATCAATCGCAAACACCAAGATATGTTTCGAGGTTCGAGCACACAGCTCTACGTCCCCACCTTCACACAGAAGGATTTCCATTAACTTGTCTACACATGACTTCCCACACAGGGAACCTCCACTGAGGATTTGGGCAATACAATAACCAGGAGTACACAACTCCTCTCTCTAACCAATACAACCTCTCACTAGAGGCAAGGCACAACCAACACAATATCCACCTCACAAATGAGGGATAAGCACTTAGCCAAAACACAAATCAACCTCACACAAGAGGGATTCCAACACCAACAACAATCACCTCACACTTGAGGGATTCTAACACAATCTCCACCTCTCACTAGAGGGAGCCAAACACCACTTTCACTATCACCTCACACTTGAGGGATACCAACTCAATCACCTCTCACTAGAGGGATATCACAATCATTGGAAGATTATAACACTTGGTGGTCTAACAACCACAAACCAACTTCTTTTCCACAAAACAAAGATTCTAATAGATATGATAGTAAATAAGCTCAAGTGTGAGAAATCAAGGTGTTTGGAAATCAAATAACAAAGAAAAATACTTGAGAAAATAACTTGGATTTGATAGAAATGAAGTATAAAACAAATATCCTTAATCTCTATTTTTCTTTGATTTTTCCAACCCTTGAAAAACAAATAAAGATCAAATCTTTTAGCTTGAAAAACTCTTTTGAAACTTGTATTAAAACACTAGAGAAGATAGAAATTTTGCTCTCTAAAAATCTTATTTAGAAACAACTCAAATGGGGGGATATTTATACCCCATTTGAAATCTGCCCGTTGGCAGCAGAAAAGGTCATTTTTGACCTTCCGGTCGACCGGCCGGTTGACCGGCCAACGGTTAAAAATATGACCATTGAGCCCAGCGGTCAACCGCCCGGTCAACCTGCCAGATCCAGAGAGCAGTTGCTCTCTGGCCGGTCGACCGCCCGGTCGACCGCCCCCACCCGAGAGTGGGGTGCTCTCAGTCGGTCGACCGGCCAAGCCACTTGGCCATTGTGCACGTCTTGTGCACATCGGTCGACCGGTCTGGTCGACCGTCCCGGTCGACCGCCAGAGCCTGGCATGGACAATTTCAGGATTTAAAACTTGGCTTTTATTTCAATTAAATCCCATAAAATCCCATAAATTCCACAAAAATCAGTTCATGTTATATCTTTGAAATACAAACATGTTTGAGTAAAAATCAAACCATGTTACAAACATTTTGAACCATTTTTGTGACTTGAAAAATTTGCCTTAAACCAAATTCTGTATTTTCCAAAATAGAATTTTTCATTCGAAAGGAAAACCGTTTTCTTCAAAACTCATGAAAAATACAAAAACATGATATTAAAACAACTTATAAGCATGTTATATATGGATAGAATCTAATATACATGAAAGATATATATATCAATGTTTTTGACATGAAAACCAATATTGGTTAAATCGAAAACCAAAACCAATAAACATGAAACTTAAAATAAGTGTGTGTATTGTGAACTTGAGCATATCACACTATCTAATCTTTAACAATGGATCTAAACTAACTATTCTAAAACAAACCGAGGTCTTCTTGTAGAGCGCCGTCACCAAGTCGACTCGATCCAAACGTGATCCACCGAGTTTGACTCCAAACGAGTGCTAGATATGAACTTGACGCTCGGGCTCTTGAATCACCATGTGAAAGCTCCAAAATACCTTTATTGAAGCTAATCACCTACTAATATCTTGATCAAATATCTGAAACTGAATATCACAAGATTATTAGTAAATTATAACTACATGAGTTAATCATCATCAAAACTAGAGTGGAAGGCCTCTGGGCCAACAATCTCCCCCCTTTTTGATGATGACAAAACTCATGGAGTTATATATGCATGGAGTAAAGTTAAGCTTCAAGGAAGCTCCCCTTAACTCATGCATAGTAATAAACAATAAGATATATTATGAATGCTAAAACATGAATATGCATAAACATGCATAAAATAAAAAAACATGCTCTGATACCAAAACTTGACATGCTCTTGATACCAAAACTTAAAATAAACATGTTCTTAAATAATTGCTCTTGATACCAATAAAAATTTCAATAAACGTACTTGATGCCAACAAAACAAAATACCAACAAAACATAAAACAAGCTCTTGATACCAATATCAATAAAACATAAAACAAGTTTTTAATACCAATGTTACCAAAACATAAAACAAACTCTTGATACCAATGTTGTTAATAACAAAACATAAACAAGCTCTTGATATCAATGTAAACATGCATATATATAATAAGATACTTTAAACATGCATATATACTAAAATACTTCTCCCCCTTTTTGTCAATCATCAACAAAGGGGTTAAGGGAAACACAAAATAATGTTCTCCCCCTTTTTATTAGAAACAAAAAAAATAGAGGGGTATAAACATAAAACAATCGAAGATACCAATTGAAGGTAAACAAAGAAACATATACCAATTGAAAGAAAATATATCAATTGAAAATAAACTAAACATCTTGAAGATACCAAAAAAATTTTTGATACCAAATCAAAGATATAAACATATAGGTAATCTTGATACCAATTGAAAATATTTTACCAATGAAAATTTTTTACACTTTTGATACATATTTGAAAAGCATAACCAAACTTTTGGTTAAAAACACATTTTGCAATAAAGATACCAAATAGAGAATAATGTCAATTTAATATACTTGATACCAATATTGAAAATGAAACATATATCTAATAGAAAATAATTTTCATTAGGAGCGTAGGATACCAATTTAAAACAAAAGAAATCATTTTTCAACATAAAGAGTGGGAGTAAAGATACCATGGTAAACAAAACAATTGAAAGGTAAAATATGAATTTTCTCCCTCTTTATGAAATATAAATGAAAACGATGCATAAGCTTGTATAGGATACCAATTTAAAATAATTGTCATTTAAGAAATCAAGCTTAGCATAACCAAAATTTGTGCTCTAAAATATAGAGATATAGTGAGCACAAATAAAATATATATGAGTATACAAAAAGAATGTCAATAGTGATACCAATTACAAAGATACAATAATACCAATTAAAAGTATAGTGAAAATCAAGTGTATAACTCATATTCCCTACCACTCATTCATGCACATGTTTTAAATAGATTTTCAATAAGAGCATACAAGGCATGGTCGCCCAACCAACCGCCCTTTATGGGTAGGAGTTTTCAAAAATAAGTTTGAAAATAATATAACATGTTTGAAAACTCTACCAAATGAAGAATACTGCAACTAGTTATATGATAAATTGTAAACTAGTACGAAATCCTTCAAGTAAGGAATAAAAAAAAATATTTTCCATGAAACAGGAAAATCACATGATCACCAAATACTCAAAATCTATAAGGCATATATCATACTCATGAAAACAAAATCATGAGAAAATATTAAGTAATAAGAGTGTATAAGGGTTATGTGAAAGACATAGTCATGAAAATAGGCAATCAAGCTCAATGTGAAATTCCAAAAAAAATGACAATCACTAAAACTAGAATCCTTCAAGGTATATGTATGTTTTGTACAAACTAGCATATACAAACATATCCAAACATAACCGAGTCCACAAAAGTATATGTATGAAGGCAAGTGGCTCAAGGATGTATATGTATAACTAATAGTTTAGGCAAAATAGACATATA
Source organism: Agave tequilana (assembly GCA_038442645.1). Lineage (NCBI taxonomy): Eukaryota > Viridiplantae > Streptophyta > Magnoliopsida > Asparagales > Asparagaceae > Agave > Agave tequilana. Next base: position 15,947 of record JAVJIF010016531.1, read on the forward strand.
CATGAAGTTAAACATAAATATGAAAAACATGTACAAAAATATGGAATACAAGTCAAAATGTATGAATCATCAAAACTAGGTTATATTAGTACATCTAATGGGTACAAGTGAGCATTCAAGTACAAACATATTGTTGGCCCAGAGGCCTTCCACTCTAATTTTGATGATGATTAACTCATGTAGTTATGTTACTAATAATCTTGTGATTTTAAGTTTCAGATCATTTAGTAAGATATTAGTTGGTGATTAGCTTGAACAAGGAGTTTAGAAGCTTTTCATGGTGATTCCAGTGCCCGAGCATCAAGTTCATACCTTTGTACTCGGTGAATCACGTTTGGGATCGAGTCGGCTTGAAGATTGAAGATCGTCAAGAAGACTTAGGTATTCTAGTTTAGTTTAGTGTGTTTTAGATCCATTTGTAAAGTTTAGAATAGTTGATATGCTCAAGTGCACAACACACACGTTTTATGTTTTATGGAATTGGTTTTCATGAATAGTTTAGATCAAAATAAGTTTACCTTGGTTTTTATGTAAATTAGATGTATTCTATATACATACATACTTACATGAGTTATACAAACTTATTTTGACTTTCCTATTCATGTGTTGAAAAATTCAAGTTTGATAAAATACAGTTTTTGGTTTTTGGTAAAAATGATAAGACACAAAAATAGTTCAAATTACTTGATATTTGAGTTAAAATTTTATCACATGTTTATATATCAATGCAAAATGTTAAAACTATTTTTGGGGATTTTTACAAGATTTACAAGTATTTTTAAGAATATTTTTAAACTGTTTTTCTGACCCAGATATTTGGCTGCCAGGCTTTGGCGGTCGACCGGGACGGTCGACCGTATTCCAGGCCGGCCGACCGTTGCGGTCGACCGACATGCACAGCCTTGTGCACGTCTGGCAGACAATGGGCCGGTCGGCCGGCCGGACCAGAGAGCTTTGCTCTCTGTATCTGGGCGGTCGACCGAGGCGGTCGACGGGATGGCCCAACGGTCATATTTATGACCGTTGGCGGGTCCTGTCAGGCTGACAGATCAGCCTAACGGCTAGTTTTCTGTTTGGGCTATAAATACCCCATCTCTTTGGGGATTTTGAAAGACTTTTGACAAGAAAATTTTCAGAGTTTCTCTAGTGTTTAAACAAGTTTTCAAAATAGTTTTTGTGCCAAAAGATCAATCTTATTTGTTTTAAAGTGATTTGTTTATTTCAAAGAAAATAGGTTTTTGGGAATTGTTTCTTGATCTAAAATTCTGTATTCATTTGGTATTTTCCCAAGAGATTTTCTTTGATCAAAACACTTATTTTCCACACTTGAGCTATATTCTATCCTAATCTATTAGGATCTTTGTTTTGTGGAAAAGAGGAAAGAAGAGGTTTGTGGTTGAGACATACCACTTGTTGTAAACCCTCATTTGTTGGTTGCTCCCTCTTTGGTAGAGGTTGAGATTGTGTAATTGGGTTATTGGTTTGCTCCCTCTTTGGTAGAGGTGGAGATTGGTGTTTGCTCCCTCTTGTGTGAGGTGGAGCTTGGTGGTTTGTATCCCTCAAGTGTGAGGTGGATTGGTTGTTATTTGGTTACGGGCCTACCCCTCGGTTGTGAGGCGGTGTTTGAGAGAGAGGAGTTCGGTACTCCTTGTGTTGTAACAAATCCTCCTCGGTGGAGGTTCCCTCGGTGGGAGTATAGTGGATTAGAAATCCTACACGGTGGTGTAGGCGGGGACGTAGAGATAGGGGCTCGAACCTCGGAACATATCCTTGTGTTTGCGTTTGATCCACTTGTCTCTCTACTCTGTCTCTTTACTTTGTGCAAAACATTATTCATATTGTCATATCATTCATTACTTGTGTTGTGCCTTGCATTATTTTATATTGTCATATCTATTGTATGCTTGGTTGCTTGTGTGTGCCTCACTTATACTTAACCACAAGAGCTTCATATAGCACCTCAACCCTTATCTAGGGGAATCAAGAGGAGTTAGTCCAGAGCCCTTCACGGGAAATTCGGCTACACTTGTTGGTTGTATTAAGTGTGTTGCAAAATTTATTTTAGCTTCCGCATTTAGTTTCTAGATTAGCACTATCACCTATTCACCCCCCCTCTATGTGGTTTTCAATTGGTATCAGAGCCTACGCTCCTGATACTTAGGTTTAACAATCTAGGAGTGAGATCTTGGTTTAGCTAATCTATCATTTGCATTTGTACATATTTTTGTTTGCACACATTTAGTTTGGACCCATGGACTTCATGACCCCGCCTATGTTTGATGCTTCCAACATTCTTGTTTGGAAGACTAGGATGTCCATCTATTTACAAGCCCTAGGATATAAGGTTCACCTTGCCATTACCAAGAAATCCTACCTTAGTGATAGCAAGCATATAAGGGCCAATGCACAAGCCCTTGAGGCTATTAGAAGCACGCTTTCAAAAGATTATCTTATGCATGTTTCTAACCTTGATTCCGCCTTTGCAGTGTGGAACAAGTTGACAACCACATCCACCTCCGAGATTCAATTGGCAATCCAACAGGAGGAGTCTATGGAGAATCCGAGTCTCAATGCTACATGGTCCAAGGGAATGACTCCCTTGAGGTACAATCGGAAACTCAACTAGATAGTTTTGATTCTAGTTCTTCATGTGATGAAAATATTGATGCCCATGCTTTGAATGAAGAACTATCTATTGTTTGTGAAAAATTAATAGAAAAATATAACATTTTGAAAAAGAAAAGTCTAGGCCTTAATAATGAAAATAAAAACTTGATTTCTAGACTTGATATTGTTTTGCAAGAAAAAGAGGAGATTTCTAATGAGAGGGATTCATTAAAATCTCAACTTGATCTTGCCTTAAAAGAAAATGAGTTTTTGCCTTAAAATAAAAATGATTGTGAAATTATTTTGAAGGAAAATGATAACTTGTCTTCAAAATTGATTTTGTTTTAAAAGAAAATAATGCTTTGAAAAATAAAATAATTTCTATTTCAAATGATTTAGATGTTTGTCTAAAGAAAAATATTGTTTTACAATATAAAATTGATTCTCATGTTTGCCATGCTAGGGTAGTATCTTACACTTCACCTATTGCATGTCACACTTCTTCTTTGATTGATAATGATATATCCATGCTTAAGAAGAGTGTTGATTGTTTGGGCTCCACTTTGAGCCAATGTGCCAAGAGCCATACACGTTTGGAAACTTTGTTTCGAAAGAAACAAGTTCCATCTATTATGCATGCACACCCTCCACGGCATACACATGCTTCCCACGGACACCTTTATCACTTGTATGCTCATGTGTACACTTGTACACATTGTGGACGTAAGGGCCACCTTACTAAATTTTGCTTTGATAGAATACATGATATAAATTTAGCAAATAAATTTGTTTGGGTTAGAGAAGGGACTAACCCCCATGGACCCAACAAGATATGGGTACCAAAGACCACCCCTATTGTTTATGATGTAGGTGTGGGCTCTCACATGACGTGAGAGTAGCGGTACCTTGGAGTGGATGCGTTCCGTGCTTAAAGGAAACTATTTGGATGCATCACTTTCAAGGGAAGTTTGGTGGAAATGATCACCATGTTTTGGAGACTAGAGAGATGCCCTCATCGGTTTTGGTATAAATCTCTTACTCCCAATTATTATTTACATGCTTTCATGATTAGTGTTTATAGCATGATTTAGTGTTTTTAGATTATTATGAAAATGCCATGATAATTAGACTTATGACATACATGTATAGTATTTGAGACACTCATGATTATATGGACCCATATTTAGTGTTCTCACCTTAGTTTAGCTATCATGTACATCATAGTTCTAATGACATGTGAATTTACATAATAATCATGTTTAGTTTTGTCATGATGATTTTATCTTGTTTTTGATGCTTCATGTTTTGATTACATGTTTAAATGTTTGTTTTCATTAAGACTAGGATTTATACCTGTACATATAGTGGGCCACAAATAAATCTATATGTTTGAGCTTGAATGCTTACTTGAAACCCATTAGATGTGCTAGTATAGTCTAGTTTTGATGATCCATACATTTTAAACTTGTATTCCCATTTTGAATTTATTTTATGATCATTTCATGTATATGTCTATTTTGCCAAACTTTAAGATATACATGTATACCCCTTGAGTCATTTGCCTTTCATACAAATCTATATATATATGGACTCAATTGTGTTTAGGGATATGTATATATACTTTTTGTGTTGACAAATCATACATATACCTTGAAGTATAAATTTGTTTTTAATGGAAATTTAGTTTTTCATGTTATCCATATTTTCATATGTTTAAATGTTTAACTTCATGTATATGTCCATTTTATCCAAATTATTGTTATACATATACATCCTTTGAGCCATGTGCCTTCATGCATATATTTTTGTAGACTCGTTGTGTTTGGATATGTATGTATACTTTAGATTGTATAAGACATACATATACCTTGAAGATTAAATAGTTTTAATGAGTTTTATGTTTAAGGAATAATTGAGCTTGATTGAATATACTTTCATGATCGTGATCTTCACATTTTTAATTATGCACTCACCCTACTTGTTTGCTCATGTTTTGTTTTCATGAGTCCTATATGTGCTTTATTGACTTGAGTATTGAATATCATGTGGATTTCATTTTTCATGAAAAATATTTTTGTTTTATTTCTTACTTGAAGGATTTCGTACTAGTTAACAAAACTTTTCATTTTAACTAGTTCGTATTCTTCGTTTATTAATATGAGGTATACACTTGTTATGATTGTTGTTTCAATTGGTATCATTGGATTCTTTCAATTGGTATCAATATTGACTTTTCTTGTATACTCATATATTTTTATGTATGTATGCTTTCAATTCTAATGATATCAATTTCATTTGGTATCTAATTTTTCATACATATATGTTTTATTTGTGCTTATTATATCCCTATATCTTGAGCACAAATTTTGTTTATGCTAAGCTTGAGCTCCATCTTTGTTTCGATTGATTTAGCTTTCAATTGGTATCTTAATTGAAGCCTACGCATTGTTTTTGTTTGTTTTTCATAAAGGGGGAGAAAATTCGATTTTCATATTTCAATTGGTATTTGTATTTCCACTCCCTTACTTTATGCTAGAAAATAAATTTTCAAATTGATATCATATACTTAAAAAGAAAAATACTCTCTTTTGATATCAAGATGTTAATGATTTCAATTGGTATCTCAAAATTTTGTTTAAAAAAAATATTCAAAAGTTTTGATTTGTATTGCCTATATGCAAGGAGAGCTTAACATCTCTTCTACATATAGATTCATGTTGAGTGTATCTTGTATTAAGGAGCTTGACAACTCTTCTTTATATGGTACACGTGTGTAGGGGGAGCTTCACATCTCCTCTTATATATTACAGATTATGTGTTATGTGAATTAGGGCTTGTCATCCCTTCTTCATGTAATGCATATTTGTAGGGAAGCTAACTTAGCGTCTTCCTCTTCATGAATGTATATCACATATACCATTTATTGATCTATGTTTACTTTCAATTGGTATCAAGATGCTACTTTGACATATTTTCAATTGATATCTTAATTGATTGTCACCCCTTTATTGATTCCTTGTTTTAGACAAGAAGGGGAGAAAAATTAATGATTTAGTTTTATTTTTACTCCTTTATTGATGATTGACAAAAAGGGGGAGAAAGATTTTGAGTTTGTTTGAGTTTGTTTGAGCTTTATATATGCATATTTATGTTTTGCATATATTAAGTTTAATTTAGTTTAATTTTAATTGGTATCTAGAAGCATGTTTTGTTTTTGAACATTTCATTAGGTATCTAGAGCCTTTTTATTGTTTATGCATGATTATGCATTGTCATTCATTACATATTTATTATTTATTTGTTTTATGCATGAGTTAAGGGGGAGCTTCTTTGAAGCTTAACTTTAATCCATGCATATATAACTCCATGAGTTTTGTCATCATCAAAAAGGGGGAGATTGTTGGCCCAGAGGCCTTCCACTCTAGTTTTGATGATGATTAACTCATGTAGTTATGTTTACTAATAATCTTGTGATTTTAAGTTTCAGATCATTTAGTAAGATATTAGTTGGTGATTAGCTTCAACAAGGAGTTTAGAAGCTTTTCATGGTGATTCCAGTACCCGAGCATCAAGTTCATACCTTTGCACTCGGTGAATCACGTTTGGGATCGAGTCGGCTTGAAGATTGAAGATCGTCAAGAAGACTTAGGTATCCTAGTTTAGTTTAGTGTGTTTTAGATCCATTTGTAAAGTTTAGAATAGTTAATATGCTTAAGTGCACAACACGCACGTTTTATGTTTTATGGAATTGGTTTTCATGAATAGTTTAGATCAAATAAGTTTACCTTAGTTTTTATGTATATTAGATGTATTCTATATACATACATGCTTACATGAGTTATACAAACTTATTTTGACTTCCTATTCATGTGTTGAAAAATTCAAGTTTGATAAAATACAGTTTTTGGTTTTTGGTAAAAATGATAAGACACAAAAATAGTTCAAATTGCTTGATATTTGAGTTGAAATTTTTATCACATGTTTATATATCAATGCAAAATGTTAAACTATTTTTGGGGATTTTATAAGATTTACAAGTATTTTTAAGAATATTTTTAAACTGTTTTTCTGACCCAGATATTTGGCTGCCAGGCTTTGGCGGTCGACCGGGACGGTCGACCGTTGCGGTTGACCGACGTGCACATCCTTGCGCACGTCTGGCAGACAATGGGCCGGTCGGCCGGCCGGACCAGAGAGCTTTGCTCTCTGTATCTGGGCGGTCGACCGGGGCGGTCGACCGGGATGGCCCAACGGTCATATTTATGACCGTTGGCGGTCGACCGGGCCGGTCGACCGCCAGCCTGTCAGGCTGACAGATCAGCCTAACGGCTAGTTTTCTGTTTGGGCTATAAATACCCCATCTCTTTGGGGATTTTGAAAGACTTTTGACAAGAAAATTTTCAGAGTTTCTCTAGTGTTTAAACAAGTTTTCAAATATTTTTGTGCCAAAAAGATCAATCTTATTTGTTTTAAAGTGTTTTGTTTATTTCAAAGAAAATAGGTTTTTGGGAATTGTTTCTTGATCTAAAATTCTATATTCATTTGGTATTTGTCCCAAGAGATTTTCTTTGATCAAAATACTTGTTTTCCACACTTGAGCTATATCTTCTATCCTAATCTATTAGGATCTTTGTTTTGTGGAAAAGAGAAAGAAGAGGTTTGTGGTTGAGACATACCACTTGTTGTAAACCCTCATTTGTTGGTTTCTCCCTCTTTGGTAGAGGTTGAGATTGTGTAATTGTGTTATTGGTTTGCTCCCTCTTTGGTAGAGGTGGAGATTGGTGTTTGCTCCCTCTTGTGTGAGGTGGAGCTTGGTGGTTTGTATCCCTCAAGTGTGAGGTGGATTGGTTGTTGTTTGGCTACGGGCCTACCCCTCGGTTGTGAGGCGGTGTTTGAGAGAGGAGTTCGGTACTCCTTGTGTTGTAACAAATCCTCCTCGGTGGAGGTTCCCTCAGTGGGAGTATAGTGGATTAGAAATCCTACACGGTGGTGTAGGCGGGGACGTAGAGTTAGGGGCTCGAACCTCGGAACATATCCTTGTGTTTGCGTTTGATCCACTTGTCTCTCTACTCTCTCTCTTTACTTTGTGCAAAGCATTATTCATATTGTCATATCATTCATTGCTTGTGTTGTGCCTTACATTATTTTATATTGTCATATCTATTGTATGCTTGGTTGCTTGTGTGTGCCTCACTTATACTTAACCACAAGAGCTTCATATAGCACCTCAACCCTTATCTAGGGGAATCAAGAGGAGTTAGTCCAGAGCCCTTCACGGGGAATTCGGCTACACTTGTTGGTTGTATTAAGTGTGTTGCAAAATTTATTTTAGCTTCCGCATTTAGTTTCTAGATTAGCACTATCACCTATTCACCCCCCTCTAGGTGGTTTTCACATATAATAATCTATTTGTGGCTCACTAGTTGTACAAATATATACTCAAGTCTTAATGAAAACAAACATCTAAATGTGTAATCAAAACATGAAGCATAAAAATTAAAACAAAACTCATATAATCATTATGGCAAATGAACATGCATTAGATCTTGGACATACACATTAGTTACAACAAATGTGAGAATACAAAATATGGGTCCATATAAACATGGGTGTCTCAAGTACTAATCATGTATGTCATAGGACTAATAAACATGGCATATGGCATAATGAGCATTAAAATAAGACATGCTATAAATAAATGATCTAAAAACATGGAAACATAAATGAAGAGTAAGAGATAGTTACCAAAATCATGAGGGCAACTCTCCATGTCTCCAAACCAACATGGTCCTCCCACCAAACTCCCCTTGAAAGTGATGCATCCAAATTGTCCTCTTTAAGCTCGGAATGCATCCACCTCAAGGCACCATCACTCTCACGTCATGTGAGAGCCCACACCTACATCAAATAAAATATGGGTGGTCTTTGGTACCCACACTCTTTTGGGTCCATGAGGGTTAGCACCTTTCCTAACCCAAACAAATTTAGTTGCTAAATTTGAATCATGTATACGATCATAACAAAACTTAGCAAGGTGGCCCTTACGTCCAGAATGTGTACAAGTGTACACATGAGCATACATCGTGTTATGAGAGTGAACGTGGGAAGCATGTGTATGCCGTGGTTTGTGTGCATGCATAGAGGGAACTTGCTTCTTTCGAAACATAGATTCCAAACGTGTGTGGTTCATAGCACAATGGCTCAAAGTGGAGCCCAAACAATCAACACTCTTCTTAAGTATAGATATATTATTTTCAATTATAGAAGAGGTACATGCAATAGGTAAGCTAGAAGGAGAAGCTACACTAGCATGGCAAACATGTGAATCTAAGTCATTTTTCAAAACAACATTTTCATTAGACATCAAATCCAAATCCTTTGAAATAGAAATAATTTGTTTTTTAAAGAATCATTTTCTTTTAAAACAAAAACAAGTTTTGAAGATAGAACTTCATTTTTCTTCAAAACATTTTCACAATCATTTTTACTTTTCAAAATTTTATTTTCATTAAGTGCAAGTTCAAGTTTGGATTTCAACGAATCCCTTTCATTTGAAATCTCCACTTTCTCTTGCAAAATCAAATCTAGTTTTGAACACAAACCCTTATTTTTTCTTTTAGTTCAAAACTCTTCTTTTTCAAAAGATTATATTTTTCAAACAATTTTTCACAAACAATTGAAAGTTCTTCATTCAAAGCATCGGCGTTAACATAATCATCGCCGGAAGAACTAGCACTATCTAGTTTAGATTCCGAATATACCTCAAGGGAGTCATTCCCTTGGACCATGTAGCATCGTTGTTCGGATTCATCCTCACTAGATTCCTTCTCCATTATGTTAGGCGTTTGAAGCTTGGAGGAGGTCAACGTATTCCACACTGCAAAGGCGGAATCACAGTTAGAAACTAAACACAAATATTCTTTGTTAAGTGTGCTTCTAAGTGCCGTTAGGGCTTGTGCATTGGCCTCTATATGCTTGCTATTACCAAGATAGGATTTCTTGGTAGCGGTAAGGAAAACATGCAAGCCTAGGGTTTTTAGATACATACTCATCTTAATCTTCCATACGTCGATGTTAGAAACATCAAACATAGGAGGGGTTGAGCAATCCATGAGTGTGTGCAAACAAGATAAGTGTGCAAATGCAAATGATAGATTAACAACCAAGATCACACTCTTAGGTGGTTAAACCTAATATCAGGAGCGTAAGCTCTGATACCAATTGAAAGTACACCTAGAGGGGGGGGTGAATAGGTGTACGGTTAATCTATGAACAATAATGTGGAAATTAAAACTTAATTGCAACACACTTAGTGTAACCAAAGAGTGTAGCCGAATTCCCCGTGAAGGGCTCTGGACTAACTCCTCTGAATTCCTCTAAATAAGAGTTGAGGTGCTATGTAAAGCTCTCTTAGTTAAACACAAGTATGGAACACAAACAACACAAGCATGTATATGAAATGGCAATATGAATCAATGCACAAAGTAAGAGAGAGAGTTAGAGAAAGTGGATCAATCGCAAACACCAAGATATGTTTTGAGGTTCGAGCACACAGCTCTACGTCCCTGCCTTCACACAGAAGGATTTTCACTAACTCGTCCACACAGGACTTCCCACACAGGGAACCTCCACTGAGGATTTGGGCAATACAATAACCGGGAGTACACAACTCCTCTCTCCAACCAATACAGCCTCTCACTGAGGCAAGGCACAACCAACACAATATCCACCTCACAAATGAGGGATAGATACTTAGCCAAAACACAAATGAACCTCACACAAGAGGGATTCTAACACCAACAACAATCACCTCACACTTGAGGGATTCTAACACAATCTCCACCTCTCACTAGAAGGAGCCAAACACCACTTTCACTATCACCTCACACTTGAGGGATACCAACTCAATCACCTCTCACTAGAGGGATATCACAATCAATGGAAGATTATAACACTTGGTGGTCTAACAACCACAAACCAACTTTTTTCCCACAAAACAAAGATCCTAATAGATAGGATAGTAGATAAGCTCAAGTGTGAGAAATCAAGGTGTTTGAAAATCAAATAACAAAGAAAAATACTTGGGAAAACAACTTGAATTTGATAGAAATGAAGTGTAAAACAAATATCCCAAATCTCTATTTTTCTTTGATTTTTCCAACCCTTGAAAAACAAATAAAGATCAAATCTTTTAGCTTGAAAAACTCTTTTAAAACTTGTATTAAAACACTAGAGAAGATAGAAATTTTGCTCTCTAAAAATCTTATTTAGAAGCAACTCAAATGGGGGGATATTTATACCCCATTTGAAATCTGTGTTGGGAGAGAGGAGATAGAGAAGAGATAGAAGAGATGGAAGAAGGTAGCACAGAGATCGGATGACAAAGGAACAAGGAACGGCGCATGGAGCAGGCAATTTGTACTCCAGGTCGATGCTCCGGTCGACTGGTGGAGGAGGCCGGTCGACCGGCCGGTCGACCGGCGTGCACGGGCTTGCACAGGTTGGAGCGGTCGACCGGCCCAGGTCGACCGACTGAAGTAGCCTCGCTCTCGGGTAAGCGTGGTCGACCGGGCCGGTCGACCGTGGCATGGGTCGGTCGACCGACAGACGCGGCTGGAGTTTCCTTTTAGGATTCGAATTCCTTTTCTGATTGGGATTGAATTCAACCTGGGTTTCTATAAATCCAGGGACTCTATGGTTATAAATAGAGGCTAGAGGCCTCATGTATTGTATCTCTGAAAATCCCAAAGAATTCCTCTCTCTTGTAATAGTTGTATTGATTGTTGAATCAATAAGATCTCTCTCCCTTGCCCCGAGGACGTAGGCACGTTGGCCGAACCTCGTTAAATTTGTGCGTTGATTGCTTTGCGCTATTGGTGGTTGTTCCTGCTGCGTTAATTGTTTCTCCGGATGAATCGAGTCTCCGCTAGGAGGGTGGATACCTCAAGATCACGTGGTGGTTATTGTGTCTCTTCTTCCGCGAACCGCTGCGCACTGCGAGTGGGTGTCTGGGGGGCACAACAAGTGGTATCAGAGCATCCCAGGTTCGACGTGGGATCATCTGTTGATTCAACGGCATCTGTTGCTGATTGGCGGAGATCGTGTGTCGATCTCAGAGCAGCGTATGAAGATTGCTCGAGGAATCAAGTTGGTGGAGTAGATTGCTTCAGAAACTCTTCGAGGGTTTCGCGTGGAGGTAAAGATCTGGTCTTTATCTAGTTGGTTTATCTAACTCCGTTTGTTTCCATATTGGTTTGAGGAATCAGTTGAGAAGATGGCTGGAGAAAGCACATCGGTGAAATCCATATATCCACATCCAAGGATTGATGTGGTGAAGTTCAACGGGACGAACAACTTTGGTATGTGGAGGTGTGAGTTATGGATGCGCTGACGGCATCAAACCTCGAAGACACTCTACGGTTGGAGAAGAAGCGCGCCTCAACGACGGAAGAAGATTGGGACAAGATGAACCGTTCGGCGTGTGGCTTGATTAGGTCTTGTCTGACACAAGACATCAAGTATCAGGTGTTGCATGAGACATCTGCGAGGCAGCTGTGGGAGATCCTGAAAAGGAAGTATCTGACGAAGAGTATAGAATCGCGATTGCAGTTGAAGAGATGGGTTTCAGATGCAAAGAGGATGCTCCGTCAACGAACACTTGAACCACTACGCGAAACTTCTTACAGATCTAGTTAACGTGGATGTGGAGACTAGTGAAAAGGATAAGGCGGTAATTCTTTGAACTCTCTTCCTAGGGAAGAGTATGAGGCCTTTACTCTTACTTTTCTCAATGGAAGACAATTCCTTAACTACGATGAGGTGTCTGCTGCACTTTTGAGTTATGAAGCAAGGAGACAGGACCGACTACCTTCTTTGGGAAGCACAAAAGCAGAAGCATTGGAGGTAAGAGGCAGAAGTTCCAATAGGAAGGGAAGAGATGATCGGGGGAGATCAAAGTCCAAATCAGGCTTCAGAAATCTGAAGAAGAATCAGTGTGCCTTGTGCAAAGAACTAGGACACTGGAAAGCTGAATGCCCGAAGGCCAAAGGTAAGAAGGTGGAGTCAAACACCGAGGCGAATCTCGCACAGGCAGATGGATCGGATGAAGAATCATCGGTATTCTCTCTCTCAGTTACTACCCCTATTGTTTGTAACTCAGATAGTGCTGAGTGGATCTTGGATAGCGGAGCCATCTATCATGTGTGCCCAAACAAGGCCTGGTTTTCTAGCTCTGAGAAGCTGGATGGATGTTACACGGTCATGGGAGATGATCATCCGTGTAATATAGAAGGGATGGGTACAGTCCGTATCAAGATGGATGATGGGATAGTACGAGAATTGAAGGAGGTGAGGTATGTACCTCAACTCAAAAGGAATCTTATCTCTGTTGGCACTTTGAAAGCATCGGGTCTGATGATATCTATTCGAGATGGTGTTCTCAAGATGATCAAAGGCTCGATGGTGGTGATGAAGGGCGTCCGCCAGGACAATCTCTACTACTTGAAGGGTAGTACGGTTATAGGTCAGGTGGAGACTTCTAGTACTTCAGATGATGGTTGCACGGAGGTCTGGCAGGTAAAGGTCGGACATGGAGATAAAAGGTCTTTGCAAGCTCCTGCAAAGAAGGGATCAATGGAAGGTGCTGCTACCTGCAACTTGGAGGGTGAACACAGCGTTCTGGAGAAGAAGAAGGTGAAATTCAGCACCAGTACTCACCGCTCAGAAGGTCTTCTTGATTGTGTTCACGTAAGCGTTTGGGGACCTGCTAAGACTGCATCGCTTGGAGGTCACAGGTACTTTGTCTCTTTTGTTGATAGTTTATCTAAGCATTGTTGGATATATCCCATGAGACAAAGGTGTGAAGCCCTATATATGTTGGTGAAGTGGAGAGGAAGAATGGAGAAGCAAATTGGTAGGAAGATCAAGGAGCTGCAGATTGGTAATGTTGAAAGAGACATGAACTAATTCCTACGATTTGGTCAGAACACATGTATTGCTACTCACTTCACAACAGGTATACAAGGGGTGGCTAAGGAAGTAAACCGTTCCTTACTGAAGAAGGTTCGGTGGTTGTTGTCTAATGCAGGATTAGACAAATCGTTTTGGGCTGAGGCGATTGTGTATGCTAGCCATCTCATGAATAGATCAACTGCGATAGGAGGTAAAGCTCCTTTGGAAATTTGGTCTGGGAAAGCTGCTCAAGATCATGGTTTGCTGTGGGAGTTTGGAAGTCCGATCTACTTCAGTGCCAAGAATGGCAAGGTGAATCCGCGAGCAAAGAAGTTTGTGTTTTTGGGTGTCAAAAGGAATGCTACAGGTTGTGGGACCCCGAAAACAAGAAGATCGTGTTGAGTAGGCATGTCACATTTTGAGAGACTTCAGTGTTGAAGTCCACCATCTCTCAGCAGGTGGAGAGGACGGAGACCAAGGAAGTATCGCAGCGGGTGGAGGTTGATGCTACTCCACCATCTCCAGTTGGTTCGGAATTAGAGAAGACTTCACCGGATGTAACACCGGGTGGAGATCATGTAGCCAGGGTTAATGCTGAACAGGTTGAAGACATTGTTAAGGATGTCGAGTTGTTTGCAGCCATTGGAACCAAGGTAAAACCACGCTTGTGGGGAAAGAAGCATGAATCTCAACCTTGTAATCGCGACAAGCTCAAGTTGAAGGCTGTTGTTCTCCATGATGGTGGTGAGGAGGATCATATGACTCAGTCAGATAGGTTCGCTGCTGCAGATTCAGGTACAAGTGCTTGAGCTTGATGAAGCTCATTTAAATGAATTACGGTTGGCTTGATCCTTGGGCAAGGTACGTAGGCAGCCGTAAAGGCGCAGCCATTTGGTGATGCAACCCGTATGAAGATGTTTGGGTTCTTGAGAAGCTGATTGGACTTCACGTAGAGGTGAAGAGTTGGACTTCATGTAGAGGTGAGGTGTTGTAATCTCGATGAACAGGTTGATCTTCTGGGGAGAAGATGTTGAGTGGTATGCATCCAGTTGTTGAAGTCGATGATGGTGTTTGGTGTGCTCTACGCAGACTTGGTTGGATCGTCAGCTGAAGACATGTAGACTAGATAGAGCTAGTCAGTTGGGGAGTCAGTGTTGACTCATGATGAGTTCTTCGTGAGGTCGTGAAGTTGCGGAGAAGGAGCCACGTTCGGTGTTCGGCATGTATGAAAGTTCTCCTAAGGTGAAGTGTTGGGAAAGCATGTGTGGTGCATTCCAGTGGATAGCTGAGCTACAGATTCCAAGCCGAGATCGTATGTCGATTTCGCCGAGATCGTGTGTCAATTTCGTCCGGTGCGCGTAAGCCGAGATCGTGTGTCGATTTCGTCGAGATCGTGTGTCGATTTCGCCAGGTGATAGACTGGGGTACGTTGGAGATCGGCTCAGATTTGGAAAATCTTCACCGAGGTAGAGAATTGTGGGAGAGAGGAGATAGAGAAGAGATAGAAGAGATGGAAGAAGGTAGCACAGAGATCGGACGATAAAGGAACAAGAAACGGCGCATGGAGCAGGCAATTTGTACTCCCGGTCGATGCTCCGGTCGACCGGTGGAGGAGGCCGGTCGACCGGCCGGTCGACCGGCGTGCACGGGCGTGCACAGGTTGGAGCGGTCGACCGGCCCTGGTCGACCGACTGAAGTAGCCTCGCTCTAGGGTAAGCGCGGTCGACCGTGGCATGGGTCGGTCGACCGGCCGGTCGACTGACAGACGCGGCTGGAGTTTCCTTTTAGGATTCGAATTCCTTTTCTGATTGGGATTGAATCCAACCTGGGTTTCCATAAATCCAGGGACTTTGTGGCTATAAATAGAGGCTAGAGGCCTCATGTATTGTATCTCTGAAAATCCCAAAGAATTCCTCTTATGATAGTTGTATTGATTGTTGAATCAATAAGATCTCTCTCCCTTGCCCCGAGGACGTAGGCACGTTGGCCGAACCTCATTAAATTTGTGCGTTGATTGCTTTGCTCTATTGGTGGTTGTTCCTGCTGCGTTGATTGTTTCTCCGGCTGAATCGAGTCTCCGCTAGGAGGATGGATTCCTCAAGATCACGTGGTGGTTGTTGTGTCTCTTCTTCCGCGAACCGCTGCGCACTGCGAGTGGGTGTCTGGGGGGCACAACAATCTGCCCGTTGGCAGCAGAAAAGATCATTTTTAAAATATGACCGTTGAGCCTAGCTGTCGACCGCCCGGTCGACCGTGCCAGATCCAGAGAGCAGTTGCTCTCTGGTCGGTCGACCGCCCGGTCGACCGTGCCAAGGCTCATGGTCGACCGCCCGGTCGACCGCCCACCCGAGAGTGGGGTGCTCTCAGTCGGTCGACCGCACGGTCGACCGGCAAAGCCACTTGGCCATTGTGCACGTCTTGTGCACATCGATCGACCGGTCTGGTCGACCGTCCCGGTCGACCGCCAGAGCCTGGCATGGACAATTTCAGGATTTAAAACTTGGCTTTTTATCTTCAATTAGATCCCATAAAATCACATAAATTCCATAAAAATCAGTTCATGTTATATCTTTGAAATACAAACATGTTTGAGTAAAAATCAAACCATGTTACAAACATTTTGAACCATTTTTGTGACTTGAAAAATTTGTCTTAAACCAAATTCTGTATTTTTCAAAAATAGAATTTTTCAAAAGGAAAACCGTTTTCTCCAAAACTCATGTAAATACAAAAACATGATATTAAAAGAACTTATAAGCATGTTGTATATGGATAGAATCCAATATACATGAAAGATATATATATATATATATATATATATATATATATATATATATATATATATATATATATATATATATATATATCAATGTTTTTGACATGAAAACCAATATTGGTTAAACCGAAAACCAAAACAAATAAACATGAAACTTAAAACAAGTGTGTGTATTGTGAACTTGAGCATATCACACTATCTAATCTTTAACAATGGATCTAAACTAACTATTCTAAAACAAATCGAGGTCTTCTTGTAGAGCGCCGTCTCCAAGTTGACTCGATCCAAACGTGATCTACCGAGTTTGACTCTAAACGAGTGCTAGATATGAACTTGACGCTCGGGCTCTTGAATCACCATGTGAAAGCTCCAAAACACCTTTGTTGAAGCTAATCACCTACTAATATCTTGATCAAATATCTGAAACTAAATATCACAAGATTATTAGTAAACTATAACTACATGAGTTAATCATCATCAAAACTAGAGTGGAAGGCCTCTGGGCCAACAGGTCGACCGGGCTGTCGACCGGCCAACTGGGTGTTTCTTTCTGTGCGCCTGAATTGTCCGGTCGACCGAGCGGTCGACTGGGGCTTCTGCATGGGCGTTGATGGGTCTTGATCTGCGTCTCGACTTTCCTGCATCATCAACTTTCAACAAACGGTCTCAAAACTTAGATATTCTTTTTCAAAATACTCAATAAGGGAGGACTCTAATAATTTTACATGAGTTTTGTATGTGATTTTCGAGTATAAAAAGTGGGGGTCTTGAACTTTCTTAGAAAAAAAATGAGGATTTGAGGCTATACTCCTAATAATTCTTTTGCTTTGGAATGAGATTTCGACGGTATGTCATATTTGTAGTTGGTCCGAAATCATCCTAATTTGTCATATTTACTTTTGGTCAATACTTATTATTTCTATACCTAAAAATCATCATTTTCATATTTACATATAAATAATGAGTTTTAAATAGAAATGATGAATTATAGCCAAGAGTAGAAAAGTAAGGATATTAAAAGATTCTTAAAAAAAAAAGGTAAGAGTCTAACATTTCTTGTGAAAAGTTAATGGCCTAAAAGGAATTCATTTGTTAATCAAGGGGCCAAAAGACAATTTTCCAAAATAATAAGTTCGGGATTCTTATTCTTATAGTGGTGACTGCAATTCTTATTTTATTTCCTGTTTAATTCTTACAATCTTTCCTTCCTTCTACTCAAGTTGTTAGGCACTTTCGTCATGCTTTTCCAAAGGACTTGTATGCGTGTTGGCCATTGAAAGTTGCAAGTACTTACATAGGATTCTCTGCACAATGATCTACTGAACATTCATGGGATGACAATAGTCTTCTCTTTGAAAGCCAACTCACCACATTCGACAATAGTCTTCTCTTTGAAAGCTAACTCTTGGATTCTCTGCAGGCTATTAGTGAACAGTGAATGGACGAATTCGAATGTGCGAGAGAGAGAGAGAGAGAGAGAGAGTAAACATTGTTTTTCCTTTACCCTCTCACTTGCAACGAGGCAATCTTCGCGGACTATACAAGTAGCCTTCATAGCAGAATATTATGTACGTTATGAATCTTTTTTCACGAATCATTTGCCGACCTTAGTGGTTTTTGTATGCCGTGAAGTTGGAGTCATTGCGGTAGAAAGGGGGTCGACGGTGAGCCGGTCGGAGAGTTGCACCGCAAAGGCAGTAATGGGTCTTCGGATCTCGCCAATCCAGCCGAAAGGAGATTGCACCGCAAATTCGGTGATGGAGATATGTCACGCTAGGTGGTAGGAGGAGCCAGTGACGGGATGATCGGATAGAAACAGTAGATGCCGCAATGTAGGATGAGTTCCTATAGCGTTCCCGTGGTGGTCCTTTTTTTTAGAAGTTCAAATTTTATATGGGTTACATATTTATATCTTTCATGTTTGAGAATATTTCGTTAAGTTTTTTTAATGAAATGTCAGAATACTTTAGCCTCACGGTTTTAACTTAAAGAAAATATATCTCTGCAATTTAGTTTGAAAAATCCCTTTTCCCTTCCATCTATCACCAGGAGGCGGCTGCCATAGTAGCTAGGCAGTTAGGTTACTGGTGTGCAGTCAATGGCTTGCAGCCGAAGGAATGGGTCACACCTAATTAGTAACTAATAATTAGACTTTTTGATTCGAAAGCTTGTGTTGTGTGAGAGAATTGAACAAAACAAGCAAATAACATGAAGAATTTTTAAAACGCGCATGACCTCCCTCTGATGTTTACACTCCCCTCTTGGATTCTTCAAAGATTTTTCTTTTTTTTTTTAGCTTAACTGTGCAATCCATTGCTACAAGGAACCCCCCTCTCTTTGTCCTGTCACTAAGCTTCCAAAATTCCTCATCATTTCAATTCAAAAAATATGGAAAAGAAAATAAAAAATAAGTAAAGTTTCCAAATTAGTCTATTAACACTGTCATTTTATCACCTTCTATTGGTTGTGGCCTCAAGCCATCTCTTACTCCAACTCCTGCTAACTAATTTTCAAACTTCATACTGCTTTTTTGTCAAATGTTTCATCTACCACTCCTCTAACTTCTTCTCCTTTTCTTTCTTTTTGGCCCAAGCAACAAGCAATGAGAAATATATAATGATCTACAGCAAAAAGTTTAAAATACAATAATTAAAATCTCACTTCACACAACTAATTAATATATCTCATGAAAGTTGTTTGACATGATCATCACTGTATATATCTTTTTGTACATAACAAATGTTTTAATTCTCTCTCTTTTGTCCTCCTTTTGGCTCCCAGGGCCACTGAAAACTAAAAATCAAATTCAATTTTCATCAAACAAACAGAAACTAACTTAATATCTATGCACAAATATCCCTGCTTCATCTCTTGCATGCTATGATCATTCTAATCGACCTTCTCTTGATCGATCTACGACGCGTTCGACCACGATATCTGGCTGCAAAAATAATTAATCAAAATCAGTATAATAATTAATACTTTAAGGAAATCAAAACAATGTTGATCAGTACTTCTATGTAGAGAACTTACTCAAGGATGTCTTTCCATCCAAAATCGTCGTCGGGGTTGAGATTTCCCCAGGACTCGAACTGTTTCGAGGCTGATGAGTTAGAATGGGACTGGTCCTGCGTTTGATCAGATGCAACGTTTTCCGGTGAAGCCGAAACGAACGAAGGAGTCGAATTCGCAGTCGAAACATTTGCATAATTAGTATTGTTCACAGGCGGGTTAGCTGCATTCTCCTGCTCGGAACAAGCCTGCTGCAAATTGTTGAGGAGCGGTGAGCTAGCTAGATTTGGAAGATTCAATGGCGCCAACATTGGCAATGAGTCCTGAGCAGTCGTGAGGCTGAGGGAGCCGTTGAAGACCGCCTCCAGCTGGCGGTTGAGCTGCAGCAGATCGCCGAAGCTGTTGTTGTTGTTGCCGATTGAACCCAAGAGACTCATTGCATTGAGAGCAGGAGAAGAGTTTGAGGCCATGAGCTGGACGAGGCTCTGCATGATCTGGACCTTGGCGAGGTGAGTGGCGTCCGCCTGCAGCCGAAGCGCGGCATTGTCCCACGTCGAAGGAGCAGCCGCGCCGGCCATGTTGCCGATGTTTGCAGCCGCGAGGAGGCCCGGTAGGCTGGAGAGGATGTCGAGGTCGGTTCTGCGGCGGTGGGTCACCGGGTCGATGCCCATGAGGAGAAGCTTCTTCCTGAGGTGGGTGTTCCAGTAGTTCTTAATCTCGTTGTCTGTGCGACCGGGCAAACGAGTGGCTATTGAAGACCACCTGAAAAAATGGACAAACACATAAAAAAGCAAGTCACTCTCAGTGACATGTGTGCGACAAGAGGCTGGATCTCAGTATTAAAATAAATTTAATAAAAATATTGTAAATTGGTAATTACTTGTTTCCGAGAACGGAGTGGAGGTGGATGATGAGCCGCTCCTCTTCCTCCGTGAACTTGCCTCTCTTGATATCGGGGCGGAGATAGTTGGTCCAGCGCAGGCGGCAGCTCTTTCCGCAGCGGTTGAGCCCGGCGTTCTTGGGGAGGTTCCTCCAGCTCCCGTGGCCGTGCTCCTGGATGTAGTCCACCAGCTTCTTGTCCTCCTCCGGCGTCCATGGCCCTTTCTTCACCCCGATCTCATCGCAACAAGGCGACCTCCCCATAGCTGTTGTTGGTTGTTGGTTGTTCTTGTTGTCGTCCAAGTGCAACTCACCTTCTCTTTTATGATCACAGTTTAATTAGAACAAAGAGAGATTAGTGAGGGGGGAGACAATTGGCTTGTAGATGTGGGGGTTTCAATTTATAGGAAGTTTAAGGTGGACCCTTTGATTAAAATTTTATTGCTTAAGTCATTATTTATGTGATTTTGCTAAGTTGTCTACTATGCCCTTAATCCATGCATTTTTTGTCTAGTAATTGATTAATATTTCACGTTTCCAAAACTAGACTTGAATGAGGACTAGGGGAAAAGTGTGGGGGTGGAGAGAGATTGTACAAGACTCACGTACCAAATTTTGCATGCAAATATTTTACTATACGCTGCTTTATTATTGTTATTATTTATTATTGTAGGGTCATTACAGTCAAATTAACCAAGGGATTAAGATAAGATTAACAGTGTGGTTAGTCCCGTGTTTGGGAAGCAGGCAAGCCCTTTAGGGCTTTGGGTTTGAAGGGATGGCACGTAAGCAAGAAAACTATGCAGGGTTAGGTTTTTTAAACCCCCCTCTTTTCTTGCCACGTAGCAGGCAGGCAAAGGACAAACAAGGGCTTGTTCCAATAGAGCAAGCAACAGGGGAACCACTTCT
This sequence comes from Agave tequilana, assembly GCA_038442645.1. Lineage (NCBI taxonomy): Eukaryota > Viridiplantae > Streptophyta > Magnoliopsida > Asparagales > Asparagaceae > Agave > Agave tequilana. The sequence continues at coordinate 37,080 of JAVJIF010016531.1, forward strand.
CTCCTAATTTCTTCATCATCAGCAGCATATGCCTATAGTTTTGAAAGGGGTTCTCTTGTCTTGTGACGCACATAATTGGTTAGGGTTAGGGTTTGGGTTAGGGTTAGGGTTAGGGTTAGGGTTTCTTTTCTTCTTCTTTTTCTTTATTCTTTTCTTTTTTAGGCGATGCGGCCAATGATTTTGTCAAAGTCCATGAGCTCAGGAGCTGAATTTTTTTAAAGAAAATACTTTCACTTCATCTGATGAACAACTTGGATTGTTGTCCCCACAAGAGAAGCAACATTATATTGGAAGGGGAAGAGAAATTCAGTCATCATTTAGGTTTTTCTTAATTAGTTTGGATCTATGACATGCACGCATAGAGCCTAGATACATGTATACTGTATTCTCATTATTTAATTAACTTAATCTCGAAAAAATAAAAATAATTAAAATTATCAATAACTGTTTTGTTATGCCGTGCAAGTTGCACTATCTTGGTGATTACTATACTTCAAGTTGCAACTAGATATGACCTTGCCAATTTTAATTAAAATACCCAATTTTTTCACTCAAAAAGAACAACAACAACTAAGCCAATTGTCCCAAGTATTTGGGGTAGGCTACATGAACCAAAAGAGAATTACGCCGGATCGGACACATGGATCAGCTTTCTCCACTCATTCCTATCGAGCACAATGCCTTCACTAAAATCTTTAGGCTCTATATCTTGTCGTATTACCTCCATCCATGTTTTCTTCGATCTCCCCTGCGCTCTTTTATCTTGCCCTAATTTGATACGCTCTACTCGCCAGACTGGCGCATCTGTAGGTCTACGTCGCACATGATCAAACTATCGTAGGCGGTTTTCTCTCATCTTCTCTTCTATAGAGCTTACGTCTATCTTAGTACGAATATTCTCATATCTCACATTATCTCTCCTCGTGTTACCACACATCCAACGAAACATGCGCATCTCTGCTACATTCATCTTCTGGGCATGATATCTCTTTATAACCCAACATTCTGTACCATATAACAAAGTTGGTCTATTGGCAGTCCGATAAAACTTTCCCTTCAGTCATAACGGAATATGATCACATAAAAATCCTGTTGCGCTCCTCCAATTCAACAGTCGGTTTGGATCCTATCTCCCCATCCTTTTGGATAATAGAACCCAAGTACTTAAAATAGCTGCTCATCGGTATTTCTTATCCATCTAGTTTCATAATACTATAATCTCAGATTCCTCATTTACTGAATTACACTCCATATACTCTGTTTTGGCCCTACTTAATCTAAAACCTCGAGATTTTAGAGTTTGCCTTCATAACTCCAATTTGGCATTTACCCCAGCTCTCGTCTTATTGATTAGGACAATATCATCAGCAAATAGCACACACCATGAAATCTCATCCTGAATAACTCTATTAAGCTCATCCACCACTATGACAAGTAAGAATGGACTCAATGCAGATCCTTGATGCAATCCAATCGTGATAGAAAAATTACTTATTATGCCTCTACAAGTTCTGACATTTGCCACTACTCTATCGTACATGTCCTTGATTATGTCAATATATTTGATGGGGACTCTCTTTTTCATCAATGTCCACCATAATACCTCTCTTGGCACCTTATCACAAGCTTTTTTAAATCAATAAAGACCATATGTAAATTTCTCTTCATCTCTCGAAATCGCTCTATAAGTTGACGAAGCAAATGAATAGCCCCTATCGTCGATCGCCCTGTCACGAACCCAAACTGGTTCTCTGATATTTTAACATTCTGCTTTAATCTGTGTTTAGTTACCCTTTCCCAAAGCTTCATGGTGTGACACATGGGTTTTATTCCACGATAGTTTGAACAACTCTGGATATCACCCTTGTTCTTATAGAGAGGTACTAAGGTACTCTTTCTCTACTTATTTGGCATCTTTTAATTAGCCAGATCTTATTAAAGAGATTTGTCAGCCATCTCAAACCCACCTCTCCTAAGCATCTTCATATCTCAATAGGAATTCTATCCGGGCCAACAGCTTTCCTTGACTTCTTGACTATATCCTCTTCAAGGCTTCTTTAACTTCAGATTTGCTAATTCTGCGCATATAATTACGGTTCATATCCTGGCACTGAATGGTAAGGTCATCCAAATCTTGAGTAGAACTACATTAAACAATTTGTCAAAATACTCTCTCCATTTTTTTTTGATTTTTTCATCTTGAGCTAAAACCTTCTGATCCTCATCTTTAACACACCTCACAGTATATAAGTCTCTAGTCTTTCTCTCCCTTATCAATTCTATATATATCCTTTTCAACCTCTTTGATGCACGACTTCTCATACACTTCTTTATACACTTTAGCTCTTATATTCTGAACAGCTTTCTTAGCCTCCTTCTTGGCTAGCTTATACTCTCAAAACTCACTCCATCACAATTTTTCTTCAAATCTCTGTAAAAGTCTCGTTTGATCTTAATGTCAGTTTTTACCTCTTTATTCCACCATGATGTGTTCTAACATGGTAGAGCACCACCCTGTGACTCACCAAGTACATTTTTAACTACTCTTTTAATGTAGCTAGAAATTTTGTTCTATGTTGTATTGGGACCATCTTGATTTTTTCAATATGCTTCATGTACTACTCGATTTATAAAAACTCCTTGGTTACCTTCTTTTAGCTGCCACCACTTAATCTTAGAATCTAACTTACGTTTAATCTTTCTAAATCTTCTTCTAATCCGGACATCTATAATTAAGAGTCTTATGTTGGGTTACTACACTCTCACTTGGTATTACCTAACAATCCATACAATAATCTCTATCTACTTCTGTAGTTAAAAAGAAATATATTTGACTCGCACTTGATCCACTTCTAAAAGTGATCAAGTGAAACTCTCTCTTCTTAAATCAAGTATTCGCTAAGAGCAAACCATATGACAAAGTAAAATCTAGAATCGAGTAACCTGATTCATTTCTTTCCCCAAAACTAAATCCTTTATGTACACTATTAAACCCATAACGACTAGTTCCTACATTGTTGGCCCAAAAGGTTACACTCTCCATTTGTTTAGAGTTTTGATGATAAGAAAACAAATAAGAGCTATTTGGTACTAATAAGTTTGTTCAAGATAAGTTTCAGGTTTGTACCATGTTTGAAGGCCATTGCTTAGCTTTTACAAGAAATTCTAGGTTCATGGAGCAAAGAAGGCTTATGGCACATCAATGACGGAACATAGAAGAGAAGGCTCTAGCTAGGCTTTGCATGGCTCAAGACTTCAAGATTGCTCAAAAAGACTTCATTAGATTTGTTTTTAGTTTTATAGTTTTTGTTAAAGAATAGTGAATAGGGTTGAAGCTCCATATTCAAACACACACACGTTTTTGCGCACATGCCTTTCCTAGAAATATTCCCTATAACTATATACAAAATATTTTAATACAAAGCCTTTTGATTACAAACTCAATTTTATGTTTTATATATATCTCTAATCAAAACTATTTTGTTAGATTTCAAATCCCTTTCAAAATTATGTTTCAGTTTTGACTTTCGGCCTGAGCCGATCGACCGACGGGTCGACCGTCACTAAGTCAGGTCAGATCGGTCGACCGACCCAGTCGACTGGACTTCTGGCAGTTTTGTGCGTATCCGTGTGCATGTTTCCGGTCGACCGGGCGGTCGACCGAAGACCTTCGGTCGACTGGGCGGCTGGCCAACTGAAGTGGTGTTGCTCTCTGTTTGTTTCGGTCGACCAGGTGGTCGACCGAGAGCCTGCAACGGCTCTTTTGTTTGAACCCCGGTCGACCGGCCGGTCGACCGAGAGAGTCGTTTCAGCCATAACGGCTAGTTTTTAAACACGTTTTAAATTTGTCTTTTTCTTCTCTAAACGTGTTTAAATGGTATTTTCTGGGTCTAATACTTCCTAATTAGCATTATGAGGGTTTACTCTTTAATCCCTAGCCCTCTCCTATAAATAGGGGTGATTAGGGAGAGGTTTTACACAACAAGCATTTATAAAAAGTTTCAAAAGTTTTCAAAGGCTTTCAAAAGAGTTTGGTTCTTGGTTTTGTGCTGAAGAATCTCTCATCACTGAAGTTTTATTTTCTAAACTCTCTCAACTTCATTTCCTTTTTCCACTTACAATATTTGAGCTTCAATTCTAACCATTATTCTACAGGGTTCTTGTAAGGGAAAGAGGCTTTTGCAAAAGATAGTTTGTGGTCTTTTGATCACCAAGAGAGAACTTGTACTTGAGATTGTGGAGTTGGGTACTCCGGTGTGATTGTAATTCTTTGTGAAGTTATAGTGGTTAGAAATCCTTCTGGGTGAAGGCGGGGACGTAGAGCTGGGCGCTCGAACCTCAGAAAAATTCTCGGTGTTTGCGTTTGGTTTACTTACTCTTATTCCTTGCTTTACTTTCATTGCTCTTATTTCTTATTTTCTACATTCATTGCTATATTCAATTATTTCATATTCATATTGTCAATCTTATACTCATACAATAAGATTGCATTGCGCACCTCCAACTCATATCTAGAGGAATCAGGAGGAAGGAGTTCAGAGCCCTTCACGGGGTATTCGGCTTCTAATCTTGTTTTGGGTTGATTGTTGCATCATATTTTTTTATTGTGCATTGATTAGCATTATCACCTATTCACCCCCCTCTAGGTGATTTCAATTGGTATCAGAGCTTGGACTCTAGGTTTGGCTTAACATCCTTAGAGAGATCCTTAAAATTTGCTAATCAACATTTACATTCATCCATTCATTCATTAGTAAACATGGCCGATAACATCAAAACCCCTCCTAAATTTGATGGACTTAATTTTCCTATTTGGAAGGTTAGGATGACTATTTTTCTATAATCTTTAGGTAGCTTAGTTGCAAAATCTTTGACCAAACCCTATGTTAGACCCAATAGTGATGAAAGCACTTGGTCCGACTTTACCTTTAGAGAATATGAAGCTAACTCTAAGGCCCAAAATTCCCTCCTAACCGCCTTGAATGAGGATGACCTTACACGGGTAATACATTGCCAATCTGCAAATGAGATTTGGCGACATTTGTTGGTCACACACGAGGGGGCATTACAAGTAAAGAGAGCTAAGATAGATCTCTTGAGGTCCCAATATGAAAGCTTTAAAATGATTGATGATGAATCTATTGATTGCATGATTACAAGGTTTACTAAAATTACCAATGCTCTTTCCTCTTTAGGTGATGATATTAGCAATGATCAAAAGGTGCGGAAAGTGATTCGGGCTCTTCCTTCATCATGGGAGATAAAGGCCACCACCTTGAAAGAATTAAATGACAAGGATGAAATGGATCTCATAAGTCTCATTGGAAACTTGAAGACTCATGAGATGAAAAAGAAGGCAAGAGAAGAAGCGGCTCCTCAAAAGAAGAAATCCATAGCCTTCAAGTCTTCCTCCACTCTTGATGACGATGAAGAAGATGAAGAAGAAGATGAGGAGCTATCCCTCCTTGTGCGAAACGTGAAGAGAATGTACCGGAAGAACAAGCTCAACTTTAGAAGAAAATTTGAAGGAAAAGAGGAGAGAAGAATCATTTGCTACAATTGCTGAAAGCCCGGACATATCATGGCCGATTGCCCGGAATTCAAGAAAAAGGTGACTTCCTCCTTCAAGCAAAAGAAGTCGGTCGAAAAGAAAGATTACAAAGCCACTTGGGATTCGAAAAGCGAGTCTGAAGACGAGGTGGACACGGCGAACATGTGTTTCATGGCAAACACACCAAAGGTAACCTCTCAACCTCTTGATGAAGAAGATGAATTAAGTAAAGAAATACTTGTACATGCTTATGTTGAACTTTCGGAGAGTTATGATAATAAAAAGATAGAATGCTCAAAATTGGAAAAGGAAGTTGCTTTTCTTAAAAATCAACTCGCTATTGTTTCTAAAGAAAAGGATGAAATTTTTTCAAATCTTATTTTTACTCAAAATGAATTTAGTGCTTACAAAGTTGCTTGCAAAGCAAAATTTCCAAAGATTGATGAAAAAGAAATTTCTTCATTAAAAACTAGAATTGTTGATTTTGAAAAAGTTTTGAAGGATTGTACTTTCAACACTAAGAAACTTGAGAAAATGTTTTCTAAAAAGCACACTTCTCACGTTAAAGCTTCACATGTCAAAATTACTCATGCTAAATCTACACATGCTCACAAGTCACACACTCACTATGCTTTTAAATATGGTAGAGTTTATAGATGCACTTATTGTGGTAAGAATGGACATTTGGCTAAGTTTTGTTATGACCAAATAAATAGAACAAATAATTTTGTATGAGTTCATGATACTAACACTTTAGGACCCAAGAAAATATGGGTACCAAAATCAAGTCCTAAATTATTTGATGTAGGTACACACCAAGGCTCCAAGACGTAAGGAGCGGTGGTACCTTGATAGTGGTTGTTCAAGACACATGATATGGGATATCAACAACTTTACAACCCTATCAAGGTACGTTGAAGGTGGCACCGTCACCTTCAGGGATGACTCCAAGGGCACTATCATCGGTATAGGTAACATTCAAATTGGTGCATCTCCCATTATAGGAAATGTTGTTCTTGTTGATGGTTTAAAACATAACTTGCTTAGTATAAGTCAACTTTGTGATCGTGGACTTAAATTTGTTTTTGATGACTCTTCTTGCAAGATTTTTGATTGCAAAACCAATGATTGTATTTCTCACCGGATTTCATGATGATAATGTTTATATCATTGACATGCTTAATTTGGATTGTTCTACTAAATGCTTGAATGTTTTTGATGAAAATTCTTGGCTTTGGCATAGAAGATTAGGACATGCATCTTTTGACCATCTTTTTAGGATTAATTCTAAGAAATTGGTGAAGGGTATACCTTGCTTGAAGTTTGAGGAAGACCGCATTTGTGGTGCGTGCCAACTTGGGAAACAAATCAAGTCTTTCTTCAAACCAATCAAGGATATCATGTCAACTAGGCCATTAGAATTAATTCATATGGATCTTTTTGGACCAACTAAAACTAAGAGTTTAAATGGTAGTAGATTCGCATTTGTTTTAGTTGATGATTTTTCCCATTTCACTTGGGTTTTCTTTTTGGAATACAAAGATCAAACTTTTTCTCATTTCAAAGTTTTTCAAAAAGGGTTGAAAAAGAAAAAGGTTTTCGATTTTGAAAATAAGGAGTGATAGAGGTGGTGAGTTTGTTAACCAACTCTTCATGACTTATTGTGATGAAAAGGGAATTAAGCATGAAATGTCATGTCTTAGAACTCCACAACAAAATGGAGTTGTAGAAAGGAAAAATAGAACACTTCAAGAGATGGCTAGGACCATGATAAGTGAATATGACCTCCCTCAATATTTATGGGCCGAGGCCGTAAACACCGCATGCTTATTTCAAATCGTATTTATTTGTGTAAAAATTCTTCCAAAACATCTTTTGAAATGTATCATTCTAGAAAACCTAACGTTTCATATTTCAAAGTTTTTGGATGCAAGTGTTTTGTTTTAAATACTAGAGATAACTTGGGTAAATTTGATGCTAAGGCTTATGAAGCTATCTTTGTTGGATACTCTTCTACTAGTAAAGCTTATAGAGTATTCAATAGATCTTCCCTTACCATTGAAGAATCCATGCATGTTAAATTTGAAGAATCTAATGTGGTTGTTGAGAATGTTGTAGAGATTGACTCATTAGGTGAAGACATGGAGAGACTATCCTTGAAGGACTCACCCGCACAAGAAGAAAAGTAAGAACCCATTGGTGATGTTCAAGAGGATAAAGAGGAAAGCTCTCAACCGCTTCCTAAAGATTGGAGATACGCTACAAATCACCCCAAGGAACTCATTTTAGGTGATGTCTCTAAAGGGGTAACAACTCGCTCCAAACTTCATGACTTATGTGGTAACTTTGCATTCATTTCTCATTTTGAACCCAAAAACATCCTCGAAGCCGAGGGGGACTCATATTGGTTGCTAGCCATGCAAGAGGAACTCAATCAATTTGAGCGCAACCAAGTTTGACACCTTGTTCCTAGGCCTTACGATAGACCAATAATTGATACTAAGTGGATCTTTAGGAACAAGATGGATGAGTCCGGAAATGTTATTAGGAATAAAGCTAGGTTAGTGGCCCAAGGTTACACTCAAGTTGAAGGAATTGACTTTGAGGAGACCTTTGCACCCGTAGCACGGCTTGAAGCCATACGGATGACACTAGCTTTTGCATCTTTTAAAAATTTTAAACTTTTTCAAATGGATGTGAAAAGTGCATTTTAAATGATTTTATTAATGAAGAAGTTTATGTTAAACAACCTCCTAGTTTTGTTGATCATGTTCATCCCAATTTTGTTTTTAAATTTGATAAAGCTTTGTATGGATTGAAACAAGCTCCAAGAACTTGGTATGAAAGGCTTTCTAGTTTTCTCATTTCAAATGATTTTGTTAAAGGCAAAGTAGACACAACTCTTTTTACTAAGCATGTTGATAATGACATTTTAATTGTGCAAATTTATGTTGATAATATAATCTTTGGTTCTACTAATGAGTTTTTATGTAAGGAGTTTGAAAAGGTTATGCAATGTGAGTTTGAAATGTCTTCCATGGGTGAATTGAATTTCTTTCTTCGACTCCAAATCAAGCAATTGCAAGATGGGAATTTCATATGTCAAGCCAAGTATGCAAAGGAACTCGTAAAGAAGTTTGGACTTGAAGACTCAAAAGTTTGCAACACTCCCATGGCAACTACAACCAAGCTTAATAAGGATGACCAAGGTAAATGTGTTGATATTAAGTTATATAGAAGCATGATAGGAAGTTTGTTGTATTTGACGGCAAGTAGGCCGGACATCATGTTTAGTGTGTGTCTTTGTGCTAGATTCCAATCGTGTCCTAAAGAGTCCCATCTTATTGCGGTAAAACGCATCATTCGTTATATTAAGGGCACAATTGGAATGGGTCTATGGTATCTGAAAACCGGAGATTTCTTAATGACAAGTTATTCGGATGTCGACTATGCGGGTTGTAGAGTAGATAGAAAGAGTACTAGTGGGACATGTCAATTTCTTGGTAATTGTCTTGTTTCATGGTCCTCTAGGAAACAAAATTCCGTAGCTCTCTCAACCGCCGAGGCGGAGTATGTTGCGGCGGGGGCTTGTTGTGCACAAGTCCTTTGGATGAAACATACTCTCCTTGATTATGATTTGCATTATAACCATATAAAATATTTTGTGATAATACTAGTACTATTCACATGACTAAGAATGCAAATCAACATAGTAAGACCAAGCACATTGAGATTAGATATCACTTTCTTAGAGATCATTTTGAGAAAGGTGATATAGATATTGATTATGTTTCCACGGATTTGTAACTTGCCGATATTTTCACTAAACCACTTGATTTTGCTAGATTCTCCTTTATTTGTGGTGAACTAAATGTTTGTGTTATTGAATAAAAATGTTTTTCTTACCCTTTTTGATGTATGATAAAAAAGGGGAGAATAAGTTTGAGTTTATTATGGTTTTGATTCCAATATAAATTTATATTATTTTTATTTTTACAAAGTGTTTATGATTTCTTGTATTTGAGTTTAAGTGTTTTGCAAGTGTTTAATACCTCATAGTTTTTTGTCTCATGGTTTTTGCTTGCATATTACATTGTTTTTATTTGTTTAATGTAGCATAATTTGAGGGGGAGCTTACACCTCTCTTTTATTTTTTAACATAGCCTATTTGTTTTGTCATCATCAAAAGGGGAGAGATTGTTGGCCCAAAAGGTTACACTCTCCATTTGTTTAGAGTTTTGATGATAACAAAACAAATAAGAGCTATTTGGTACTAATAAGTTTGTTCAAGATAAGTTTCAGGTTTGTACCATATTTGGAGGTCATTGCTTAGCTTTTGTAAGAAATTCTAGACTCATGGAGCAAAGAAGGCTTATGGCACATCAAGGAAGGAACATAGAAGAGAAGGCTCTAGCTAGGCTTTGCATGGCTCAAGACTTCAAGATTGCTCAAAAAAACTTCATTAGATTTGTTTTTAGTTTTATAGTTTTTGTTAAAGATTAGTGAATAGGGTTGAAGCTCCATATTCCAACACACACACGTTTTTGCGCACATGCCTTTCCTAAAAATATTCCCTATAACTACATACAAAATATTTTAATACAAAGCCATTTGATTACAAACTCAATTTTATGTTTTATATATATCTCTAATCAAAACTATTTTGTTAGATTTCAAATCCCTTTCAAAATTATATTTCAGTTTTGACTTTTGGCCTGAGCCGGTTGACCGACCGGTCGACCGTCACTAAGTCAGGTCAGATCGGTCGACCGACCCAGTCGACTGGACTTCTGGCAGTTTTTGTGCGTATCCGTGTGCATGTTTCCCAGTCGACCGGGCGGTCAACTGAAGACCTTCGGTCGACCGGGCGGCTGGCCGACTGAAGTGGTGTTGCTCTCTGTTTGTTTCGGTCGACCGGGCGGTCGATCGAGAGCCTGCAACGGCTCTTTTGTTTGAACCCCGGTCGACCGGCCGGTCGACCGAGAGAGTCGTTTCTGCCATAACGACTAGTTTTTAAGCACGTTTTAAATTTGTCTTTTTTTCTCTAAACGTGTTTAAATGGTATTTTCTGGGTCTAATACTTCCTAATTAGCATTATGAGGGTTTACTCTTTAATCCCTATCCCTCTCCTATAAATAGGGGTGATTAGGGAGAAGTTTTACACAACAAGCATTTACAAAAAGTTTCAAAAGTTTTCAAAGGCTTTCAAAAGAGTTGGTTCTTGGTTTTTGTGCTGAAGAATCTCTCATCACTGAAGTTTTATTTTCTAAACTCTCTCAAGTTCATTTCCTTTTTCACTTACAATATTTGAGCTTCAATTCTAACCATTATTCTACAGGGTTCTTGTAAGGGAAAGAGGCTTTTGCAAAAGATAGTTTGTGGTCTTTTGATCACCAAGAGAGAACTTGTACTTGAGATTTTGGAGTTGGGTACTCCAGTGTGATTGTAAGTCTTTGTGAAGTTATAGTGGTTAGAAATCCTTCTGAGTGAAGGCGGGGACGTAGAGCTGGGTGCTCGAACCTCGGAAAAATTCTCGGTGTTTGCGTTTGGTTTACTTGCTCTTATTCCTTACTTTACTTTCATTTCTCTTATTTCTTATTTTTTACATTCATTGCTATATTCAATTGTTTCATATTCATATTGTCAATCTTATACTCGTACAATAAGATTGCATTGCGCACCTCCAACTTATATCTAGAGGAATCAGGAGGAAGGAGTTCAGAGCCCTTCACGGGGTATTCGGCTTCTAGTCTTGTTTTTGGTTAATTGTTGCATCATATTTTTATTGTGCATTGATTAGCATTATCACCTATTCACCCCCCCTCTAGGTGATTTCAATGTCCATTGAGATCACCGCCTATGAAAAGCTTTTCTCTAATGGGTATGTCTTGCACAATCTCATGTAAATCCACTCAAAATTGACGCTTACTAGACTCATCAAGTGCTACTAGTAGTGCATAGACACTGCTAACATTAAAAATCTCCTACCTAAAATAAGTTTAACTTGTAAAATCCTATCACCCTTTCTCGTAACCTCCACTACATCCTCAAGTAATTGTTTATTTATGATCACACGCACCTCATTACGATTTCTATCGCTATTAATATACCAAGTTTATAACTCTAAGGCTCTATAATTCTAGCTTTTTCACCTACCCACTTTGTTTCCTACACACACAAAATACTAACATTTCGTCTAACCATAGCATCAACTAACTCTGCTAATCTACCTGTAAGAGAACCTATGTTCCATGATGCTAACCTAGTTCTATATTCATGAGCTAACTTCTTTACCCTTACCCGCTCATAAAAGTGTGGGAACTCTTACTCATTTGACACCACATCCAGGCGCCGATGTGGCTTCTGGACGATGACTTAGAAACTCTTGCCTACTTTTCACTACATCTGGGTTCCGATGTAGCGCGTCGCTCAGCAGGGAACACCCCAACGAATTTAGTTTTTTGTTCATGTTCATAGTATGTGACAATGTTTTACGTTAGCTGTCACAGGCCTACCACAACCCTCCTCCTTTATCCTGACTTGAGACAGGCAGTGAACGGTGCACTGGCGGAGTTTTTCTTCACTTAAAAAAGAAAAAAGAAAATCAAAAGCTTGAAATTTAAAATTTTCCTCCTAGAAATCAGACTCGGAGATATGATGGAATTAGAATTAACTTACATGTTAATGTTATTATTTAATGGACAATGTTTGGTTGGCTGCAATCTAAGAATGTATTCTGAAATTCGTTGATACGGAGACTTTCACAGGGTTTGAGTTTCTGGTCACCGTAATGGGTTGAAATCGTAATTTTTTTGAAAATTAAGGAACTTCCATCTATATATTAGCTAATTTTGTTATTGAAACATTCATGTGTATAATAATTTTAATTTTACATGAAAAATTACAGAAAAAGTGATTGACTTAAATATAATTTGTTGTGCCTTTGGAGGAATCCAACACACCATTCGCCAAGATCAGCGTAACAATGCCGAGTCAATCACAAACCAATATAATACGAATACACAATAAAGAGAGAGAAAGAGAGAACAAACATTTTAATGATGGCAACTTGCCTATGTCCTTGGCGCAGAAGGGAGAAGATCTTATTCAATTAACAAAATTACAAGGGTTAATTGATCCGAAGATCCAACTTATCAAGATTAATCCAAATAGAAAAACTACGCAATTTGTCGTAGAAATCTCTCAAACAAACTAACCCTAGAACTCTCAATACAAATTACCTCTCAAGATTACTCTCAATGTTACAAAGTACATCGTTCAATATATAAGCAGAGAACCCACGAAAAAAGGAAACTAAAACTTCTGAAATCGGATCAGAAACGTATTCAGAAATCAATTCGGATACTGCCAGAACTCCATGATTGTCGACAACTCCAAGGGCATGTTGACAGTTTGAGCCAACCCTAACTCTTTGTTGTCCCGGTGGAAAACTGAGCCATCTATTGTCGACCGCTACCAACGCCATGTCAGCTGTCGACAGACTGACAAACACAGACTTCTATTGGTGTGCCCATGTATCCGTTGTCGATCGCTATTATGCGCAGTCGACAGCTGCCTATTCTTTTCCTGTGTGCTATCTCCATAGTCCAAATCTCTCTGCTCTATCCAATTTAGCTTGAAAACTTCAATTTCATTTCTACCCTACAATCTCTACCTCGGTGAAGATTTCTTAGCTCTGAGTCGAACACCACAAATAACCAATTTTACCTCAGCCAACTGGCTGCACCATTACGGCTGCCTATGTACCCCTGCCTAAGAGATTAAGCCGCATGTAGTTCATCCAAATGAGCTTCGAAAAGCTCAATTATCAACTGAAATCAAATCTGTAGCATCGAACCCAACTGGTTGAGTCATATGAAACTCCTTATCACGATCGTCATGGAGAACAACGGTCTTCAACTTAAACTGATTTAGCTCACCAACTTGAAATTCATGCTTCTTCATCCACTTTCATGGATTCATCTTGGCTCCTATAGCTACAAACTACTCAACTTTTTCTTCAACATGTTTAGCATCCAAACCGGCTACACGATTTTCACTCGGTGTCACATCCGGTGAAATCCCAACTGGTATTGAACCAACTAAAGATGGTGGACTAGCATCAACCTCCACCACTGCGATACATCTTTAGGCTTTATCCTTTCCACCTGATGAGAGAAGGCAGACTTCAACAATGAAACCTCATCAAATGTGACATACTTTTAAACACGATCTTCTTATTTTCGGAGTCCCATAGCTTATAGCTTTTCAAATTTCTTTTGACACCAAAAAATACAAACTTTTTTCTTGCGGATTCAATTATCATTTTTAACTCTAAAGTACATCAGACATCCAAATACTTGCAGCAAAGTATAGTCTTGAGCAGCTCCACCCGACCAAATATCCAACGGAGTTTTACCTCCTATCACAGTCGACGACAACCAATTCATGAAATGGCTAGGATACACCAAAGCCTCAACCCAAAAAGATTTATCTAAGATGCATTGGACAAAAAATACCGAACCTTCTCCAGTAAGACACGGTTCAACTCTTTAGTCACCCCAATCTGTTTACTAACTGTGAAGTGAATATCAATACTATAGCTCTAGCCAAATTACAGGAAATGATCCGTGTACTCCCCAATATGATTAAATTGGAGTACATTAATCTTTCTACAGGTCTGATTCTCCATCAGCTTCTTTCATTTAACGAATAAATTTAAGACTTGAAACTTTTATCTCATAGGGTATATCCAACAACACTTAGATAAATCATCAACAAAAGAGACAGTATCGATGACCTCCAAGTGATGCAGTCTGGATAGGACCCCAAACATGAATGTGAACACAATCAAGAAGACCTCATGAGTGGTGAATTGTGGTACCGAACTTCACCTTTATCTTCTTGTCTAGAACACAATGTTCACCAAATTTCAATTTGCCGGTAGTTACACCTTCCAATAGTCCTTACTTCGCCGAAACTTGCGAAGAATCTATGCCAACATGTTCGATCCTCATTTGCTATAACCTGGTAGAATCACCATCCAAACATTCTGAAGCTCTCAAATTTTCAATAACTACATTATCCTTCAAGTAGTAAAAGTTGTTGTGTCGAATGCCCTTCAGAATAACCAATGAACCACTGGATATCTAGAGAACGCCTTCTCCAAGTGTCCCTCTTAGGCCCTGCGTCTCCAAAGCTCCAACTAAGATAATGTTCTTCTTCAACTGAGGAACGTATCTCATATCCTGCAACTCACTGTCTTATCGAACATCTTGATACGAACTGTACCTATCTCCTGAATATGGCATGTGTGTCTATTTCCAAACGACACCAAACCTCCATCTAGTTTTTCAAAACCAGCAAAACACTCTCGCTTAGGACAAACATGATAGGTAACACCCATATCCAAAATCCACTCAGATCCTCTAAGTAGCAAACTATAAGAGTGATAGAGAGAAAATACTGAAAAATTAGAATCAGTGTCATCATCTGTTTGTGCGATGTTTGCCTCTGATTTTGGTCCCTTCTCCTTCTTTAGCCTTGGACAATCAATCTTTCAATGTTCTTGTTGGCCCAAAGGCCTATCACCCTAGTTTTGATGATGATCAACTCATGAAGTTATATTTACTAATGATCTTGTGTTTAATTAGTGACAGATTCATTATCAAGATCTTAGTAGATGCATAGCTCAACAAAGGATAAAATGTCAAGATTTGGAGCTAGCACGATGTGATCCAAGGAGTTTTTGGATCAAGCTTGGACCAAGTCAAGAAGATGAGAAGCCTTCAAGGGAAGACTTCAAGAAGATGAAGACTTGTGTCTAGGTATAAGATTTTGTTTTTGTTTTAGTTAAAAAATGTAAAGGATAGATAGTTGGTGGATTGCTCAAGTTCATATCACACACACACTCTTGATTTAATTGTTTTCATAAAAGATTTTTTGGTTTACAAAAGATTTTTCATTTTGGAAAAATACAAGTTTGGCTTTTGGTATTTATCATATACATATCTTTAAACCAAACCAAGTTTAGAGCTTTATGATAAAAACATAGATATTTCATCTTGATTGTGTAGTGGATCATATCCATACACACTATGCCTTAAAAGTATATCTTGTTTTTGTATTTGATGAAGATTTGGAAAATATTGTTTTAGAAAAATACAGTTTTTATCATGGGCAAATATTTCCTGTTACAAAAATAGTCCAATCTTTTATAACATGCCTTGATTTTGTGCAAGCATGTTTGTATATCAAAGTATATTGGTAAAACTATTTTTGTAGATTTTTATGTATTTTATGGGATTTTATATGAGCCACAAAGACAAATTTTTTATCCCAGAAAAACTGTTTCAAGCTTCAGCCAAGTCGACTAGTCGACCTAACTAGTCGACTATACCTGAAGTCGGTCGACCGGGCCGGTCGACCGACGTGCACAAACGTGCACGCCTGTGTGTACTGGTGGTCGGTCGACCGTGCCGGTCGACCGCTCCAGAGAGCAGTGCTCTCTGAAAAGTTCGGTCGACCGCACCGGTCAACCGTGGCTCCAACGGTCAGAAATCCGACCGTTGGCGGTCGACCGGCAGTACTGACAGATCCCAACGGCTATATTTTTCTGGCCTATAAATTGGGGGGTCTTGTCATTGTTTTGTGATAAGATTTTAGGAGAGCTTTGAGCCAGTTTTTCCCAGACTTTTTAAAGGGTTTTCTCCACAAAATAGTGAGCAAATATTTCCTATCTAAAGGGAAGATTTTATAAAGAGTGTAAAAGAGATTTCTTTGAGTTTTCCTCCACCTTTCACATCCTTGCTTTTTCTCACACCACACTTGAGCCATCCATTGATTATACATCCTATAGGTGTGTTGTAGTGAGAGTACTTTAGGTGATCAAAGTGTTGTGATCACCAAAGATCTTTTCTTTGTTCTTTGTGGAGACGGGCAAGTGTGCTCATCGTTGTTTTGAGTTCGGGTGCGGACTTGGTTGTTTGAGGTGCGGCCTCGGCGAGCCGGTGGGCTTGCGGTGTGTACGGGACTAGAGAGTCCGAGGGCTTGTAGGTGTTGCGGCACCGAGGAGAGATCCATTGGGATCTTACATAGTGGAAATCCTTCGTGTGTCGAAGGCGGGGATGTAGAGCAAGTGTGCTCGAACCTCGAAACATACCCTTGTGTTTGCGATTGCTCTCTCTCTCTCTCTCTCTGTCTCTTGTTTATATCTTGCATTCAATTATTGTCTATCTTTATATGCTTGATATATTCATTTGTGCTTAATTGATATATTGCTTGGGATTGTGACTAACACTTGTATTCAACCAAGAGAGCCAACGCGGCACCTCAACCCATTCAAGCGGAATCTAGAGGAGTTTGTCCAGAGCCCTTCACGGGGAATTCGGCAACACTCTTGTGTTATACATAGTGTATAGTGTAAAAGTTTTAATTTGGTCATAATTGTTTTTAGCTTCCGCATTATTTGCATCATTCATCATTAAGTGACCATTAGATTAGCCATCACCTATTCACCCCCCCTCTAGGTGATTTACAATTGGTATCAGAGCTTGGTACTCTGATTTGGTCTAACAACCTAGAGTTAAAGATCCTTATTTTTAGGCTAATCACAATATTTGTACACACACCATGGACTTCATGTCACCACCCATGTTTGACATTGTTAACATCCATATATGGAAGGTGAAGATGTCCTTGTACCTCAAAGCCTTAGGTTTTCATGTATATCTTGCCACTACTAATAATGCATATTCTTTAGATGGTAAGAATTTTTAGGCTAATGCAAAAGCCCTTCATGCTATCAAGTCTACCCTAGATTATGTTTATTTATCTAGAGTTTCTAACTTTAGTTCGGCTTTTGTAGTGTGGAATATCCTCATCTCCCTCGGTGAAAATGAACAATACTATGGGGGAGCGATTCGGACGTTGGAAGCAACACCTCCAACGTGTGCTACATGGTCCAAGGGGATAACCCCCTTGAGGTAAATTCTGAATCTGATGATGAGGACATGTCATATGATGAGCTCACTTCATTTTGTCAAACTATTCTTGAAAAATATGACATGCTTAAGAAAGAAAATAAAAATTTGAAAAAGAATATTGCTTGCATGCATGTAGAACAAGACTCTTTTAAATCTAACATTGCATGTTTAGAAAAAGATAACAAAAATTTGAAAAAGGATTTTGATTGCATGCTTAAAGAAAATGATTCTTTCAAATCTAAGATTGCATGCTTAGTAAAGGAAAATAAAGATTTGAAAAATGAGAATGTTTCCTTATTTTCAAAATTGAATGATTTGTGTGAAGGAAACAATACTTTGAAAAATAAAATTGATTTGGTGGAAAAACAAAAAGAAGTTATTTTTCAAGAAAATATTACTTTGAAAAGAAAATTTGTTGAAAAAGAAAAGGATTTTGTTTCACAAAAGAAAAAGAAAAATGATCATATATCTCATCATGCTTTACATGCCACAACTAATGAGATAAATATGTTGAAAAATAAAATAGATAATTTGAGATCTAATTTGAGCACATGTGCATTTAATCATACTAAATTGGAGTCTTTGTTTTCAAAGAAACAAACTCCACATGTTCATGCACATCCACATCATCATGTTTATGTTGCACAACATGATCACACTCCTACACATAAGCATACTAAGGTGTACGTATGCACACATTGTGGCCGCAAAGGCCATTTAGCAAAATATTGTTATGATAGATTAGATCATTTTAATTTTGCTAAGAATAAAAATTTTTGGGTTCCTCAACATAAGACTAACCCCGTGGACCCAAGAAATATGGGTACCAAAACCCCCACCATTTACTTTTGATGTAGGTGAGGGCTCTCACAAGACGTGAGAGGATTGGTGCCTTGGTAGTGGATGCAATGGACTTGATGGACATACTTTTGGATGCATCACTATCAAGGAGCTTTGGTGGAAAGACCACCTTTGGAGCTTTGGAGTTGGTAACAATTTCTAAACTCCTACTTTTATGCACATGCTTTTAATTTCATATATCATATAGCATGTTCATATTTTTGTGTGCTTCATGTGGTATTTACATGCTTAGATGTAGAATATGTCAAACTTATTTTATACATGTACACTTAGTGAGTATCAAATTGATTCATATACATTCACTCTTCATGCTCATTTGTACCCACTATATGTATATGTATAGACTAGTTTTGATGATTCTCATTTATACATGCTTTACTTCATGTATATGTATTTTAAATTCAAATCTAATAAATATACATGTATACCCGTGAGTCTCTTGCCTTCATGCAAATATCATTAATAGACTCTTTTAGATTTGGGATATGTATGTGTATGTTAGGATTGGATTAATCATACATATACCATGAAGATTAATGTTTTGATGAAAAATGATTTTTCGTGTTTTTGTATGATCTTTTTGAGCTTCATTGACTATTTTCATAAAAATGCTATTTACATGATCATTTAACACTCACATTTTTGTTAAAATCATTTTCGAGCCTTATAGACCATGAGTGCTTAAATTTTTATGTATCTAGTTATGTTTATGAAAAACAAAAGATTTGATATATTTGAAGGATTTTTTAACTAGTTTTTCAAAAACAATTTATACTAGTTATTTGTTCTTCAAATAATTTTTGAGATTGACACATGATTCTATTTTTCTCAAAATTTGATGCTTTATGATTTGAATATTAGTTTATATGTTAGTTTTTGTCAACACTAGGATTTATACTTGTACATATCGTGGGCCACAAATAAATCTATTTATATTTGTGCTTGAACGCTTATTTGAACCCATGAAATGTGCTTGTATTGCTCGGTTTTGATGATACATACATTTTTAAACTTATATTCCCACGTTTTGGATTTGATTTATGATCATGTGTTTTTCATTTCATGTATATGTGTATTTTACCAAACTTTAAGATATACATGTATACCTCTTGAGTCATTTACCTTTAATGCAAATCTATTTATATGGACTCAATTGTGTTTAAGAGATATGTATGTATACTTATTGTGTTGTCAAAACATACATATATCTTGAAATATATATTTTTTTAATAATAAAAATTTGTGATGATTTTCATGTTTTCTTATTTAAAGAAACATTGAGCTTTATTGACATTTTCATGATACCATGTTCCACATAACACTAGTGCACTCACCTCTTTTGAAAATTTTATGGACTTCATGGATATTAGAGTGTTTTTAGTGCCATGTGATTTACTTGTGTTTCATGAAAAACATTTTTCTAGTGCAAATTCTTTATTTGGTAGAGTTTTTCAAACTAAGCTTATTTTCAAATCTATTTTTGAAAACCCCTACCATCTATGGGAGGATGATGGGCGATTATGCCTTGTATGCTTCATTAAAAATCTTTTACCTTGTGCATATGAAGGGTGGTAGGTTATGAGATATACACTTGATTTTATTGTTATGTCAATTGGTATCATTGAATCGTTTCAATTGGTATCAATATGAATTTATTTTGTATATACTCATACTTTGTTTCTTATATATGTATGTTTCAATTTCACTTGGTATACTCATTTCTCGTACATGTATATGATTTCCATGTGCTTAACTCACAATTGGCTCACATTTTTAAAAGCACAAAGTTTATGATGAAAAATAAAAAAAATAAATTTTTTTTTCATATGTTTACTATTGATATCAAAATAAAAAAATAAATATGTTGATTTGATATCTCAAAATGTGTTTTATTAAGTAAGTTCAAAATTTTAAAGAAAAATTCAAAATGTTTGATTCGTATTTCCTATATGCAAGGAGAGCTTAACATCTCTCTTACATATGGATTCGTGTTGAGTATATTATAAATTGAGGAGCTTGACAACTCTTCTTTATATGATATACGTGTGTAGGGGGAGCTTCACATCTCCTCTTATGCATTACATAATATGTGTTATGTGAGTTAGGGCTTGTCATCCCTTCTTCATGTAATGCATATGTGTAGGAAAGTTAACTTAGCGTCTTCCTCTTCATGAATGTATATCACATATAAATCTTTATTGATTGATTTGTTTCACCCCTTCTTGATCTTTTTATTTTTGACAAAAAGGGGGAGAAAATTTTGTTTGATTTGATTTTACTTTGAACCCTTTGTTGATGAGTGACAAAAAGGGGGAGAAGTATTTGAGTATATGCATGTTTTCATTGCTTAAGGGGGAGTAGTATTTGTCTTCCTTGTTATTATGCATATATGTTTTTGTATTGCAAATAGGAGAAAAAGATTTTGATTTATGCTTGTTGCATGTTTTATCTCCATACTTGCATACATATTCATGTGCCTCATTGCCATATCTATTATTTATTTTGTACGCATGAGTTAAGGGGGAGCTTCCTTGAAGCTTTACTTTAATCCATGCATATATAACCTCATGAGTTTTGTCATCATCAAAAAGGGGAGATTGTTGGCCCAAAGGCCTATCACCCTAGTTTTGATGATGATCAACTCATGAAGTTATATTTACTAATGATCTTGTGTTTAATTAGTGACAGATTCATTATCAAGATCTTAGTAGGTGCATAGCTCAACAAAGGATAAAATGTCAAGATTTAGAGCTAGCACGGTGTGATCCAAGGAGTTTTTGGATCAAGCTTGGACCAAGTCAAGAAGATGAGAAGCCTTCAAGGGAAGACTTCAAGAAGATGAAGACTTGTGTCTATGTATAAGATTTTGTTTTTGTTTTAGTTAAAAAATGTAAAGGATAGATAGTTGGTGGATTGCTCAAGTTCATATCACACACACACTCTTGATTTAATTGTTTTCATAAAAGATTTTTTGGTTTACAAAAGATTTTTCATTTTGAAAAAATACAAGTTTGGCTTTTGGTATTTATCATATACATATCTTTAAACCAAACCAAGTTTAGAGCTTTATGACAAAAACATAGATATTTCATCTTGATTGTGTAGTGGATCATATCCATACACACTATGCCTTAAAAGTATATCTTGTTTTTGTATTTGATGAAGATTTGAAAAATATTGTTTTAGAAAAATACAGTTTTTCATGGGCCAAATATTTCCATGTTACAAAAATAGTCCAATCTTTTATAACATGCCTTGATTTTGTGCAAGCATGTTTGTATATCAAAGTATATTGGTAAAACTATTTTTGTAGATTTTTATGTATTTTATGGGATTTTATATGAGGCACAAAGACAAATTTTTTATCCCAGAAAAACTGTTTCAGGCTTCAGCCAAGTCGACTAGTCGACCTAACTAGTCGACTATACCTGAAGTCGGTCGACCGGGCCGGTCGACCGACGTGCACAAACGTGCACGCCTGTGTGTACTGGTGGTCGGTCGACCGTGCCGGTCGACCGCTCCAGAGAGCAGTGCTCTCTGGAAAGTTCGGTCGACCGCACCGGTCGACCGTGGCTCCAACGGTCAAAAATCCGACCGTTGGCGGTCGACCGGGCCGGTCGACCGGCAGTACTGACAGATCCCAACGGCTATATTTTTCTGGCCTATAAATTGGGGGGTCTTGTCATTGTTTTGTGATAAGATTTTAGGAGAGATTTGAGCCAGTTTTTCCCAGACTTTTTAAAGGGTTTTCTCAACAAAATAGTGAGCAAATATTTCCTATCTAAAGGGAAGATTTTATAAAGAGTGTAAAAGAGATTTCTTTGAATTTTCCTCCACCTTTCACATCCTTGCTTTTTCTCACACCACACTTGAGCCATCCATTGATTATACATCCTATAGGTGTGTTGCAGTGAGAGTACTTTAGGTGATCAAAGTGTTGTGATCACCAAAGATCTTTTCTTTGTTCTTTGTGGAGACGGGCAAGTGTGCTCGTCGTTGTTTTGAGTTCGGGTGCGGACTTGGTTGTTTGAGGTGCGACCTCGGCGAGCCGGTGGGCTTGCGGTGTGTACGGGACTAGAGAGTCCGAGGGCTTGTAGGTGTTGCGGCACCGAGGAGAGATCCATTGAGATCTTGCATAGTGGAAATCCTTCGTGTGTCGAAGGCGGGGATGTAGAGAAAGTGTGCTCGAACCTCGAAACATACCCTTGTGTTTGCGATTGCTCTCTCTCTCTCTCTCTTGTTTATATCTTGCATTCAATTATTGTCTATCTTTATATGCTTGATATATTCATTTGTGCTTAATTGATATATTGCTTGGGATTGTGACTAACACTTGTATTCAACCAAGAGAGCCAACGCGGCACCTCAACCCATTCAAGGGGAATCTAGAGGAGTTTGTCCAGAGCCCTTCACGGGGAATTCGGCAACACTCTTGTGTTATATATAGTGTATAGTGTAAAAGTTTTAATTTGGTCATAATTGTTTTTAGCTTCCGCATTATTTGCATCATTCATCATTAAGTGACCATTAGATTAGCTATCACCTATTCACCCCCCCTCTAGGTGATTTACAGTTCTTTCTTAAAGAAAGCATACTGGTTCTTTTTCAATTTGTGATTATCAGTCTTGGACTTACCAATATCTCCTTTGCCCTTCTGATGATTAGAACTAATTTCTCTTGCAATAAATGCCTCTGTTATTGTGCTACTGGAAGAAGACTCCTTCTCCTCCCTCACACTTCGTGATTCACAAGAACAGCCGACACATCATTGTAGCTAAGTGAGGACTTACCATTGATCAAGGTTAGAACGAAGGTCTCATATTCTTCATCAAAAAGATAGCTCAATAAAATCAACACCTTGTCCTTATCCTTAATCACTCATCCATGTTAGTTGGGTCTGCAAGAAACTTCGTGTAGTTGTTCATACGCTCTCCAATGAAGATTCTTTTCTTCAACTGAAAGCAGTAAAGCCTTCTCTTTCAAATGCAAGCGATTCTTGATGCTCTTCGTCAAATACTTGCTCTCAAGTCTTCTCTGTAGAAATCTCTATTATCACATGATACTTGATGTCTTGTGTTAAACAAGACTTAATGATGCCACATGCCGTCCAATTCATCTTGTTCCAATCATTCTCTGAAGTCTCTGCTGGTTTCTCTTGTAAAAGCAATGCGTCTTCTAATTTTTGCATGTTCAACGCATCTATCACTTCACTTTTCACATACTGGAGTTGTTCATGCCATCAAACTTCACGACATTGATCTTTGACCGGTAGATGTTCACAGTCTTCACCGTGAAATGATTAACCTTAGCCATCTCCTCCAAAAAACATCAAATAGAATGCGAAAAACCGAAGAAAAAGTAGATCCAAACTAGATAAAGATCAAATTTTTACCTCAAAGTGAAACTCTAGACGGGTTTTCGAACGACTACTCCATCCAAACTGATTCCAATGAACAGAACCAACGCTGTTATGAGATCGACACAGGATCCGACGAACAGTCCAACGCCGCTCTGAGATCGACACGCGATCTCCATCGAGCAGACCACGATGCTTTTGGGTTAATTTTGTAAACCTAGGTTATCAACGAATGAGTCAGGATCCAGTCACACTAGCAGTTGATTGTTCAGATCAATGAGTTTATTAAATTTTTAGCCTATTAACCGTAAAGAATCGCTGATTATTCTTAATGACCTGAACAGCTGAGAGTGAGGACCGTGGACCATTGCGGTCCGAACCCAAGCGACCCATTGCGACCCGTTTCTGCATTTAATTAAGCAAAAACAGCATTCATTGCAGGAGTCGCCATCGCGTCTGGCCAAGCTGATGCGTTGCAAATTGAGACAGGTCGCATTCTTTGAAAATTTAACCCAAATTTATGATGGCACACTCGATCACTCACTCCTCGTTGTTGTAATGTTGCTGTTCTTCCCATGTTCATTTTTGGGGATCTTTTGGATTGAATGTTGCCACAAGCAATCGGATGGTGTTTTTTGTACATGAAAGGCTCTGAATCAGGTACCAGTGTCCCATAGTGTAGGACCCAAGGCCCAAGTGTGTGTGGGTTCTTTTTTTTTTTTTTTTTGGGTGCGTGTGCGTTGGTGTGTGTGGTTTGAATTTGCGTAATGGGTGAGAACAAATGGGTACGGTTTATGTGCGTGAGCCACCCACACATACAATAATAGAGCTAATCGCGCTTGACATGCGGATTAAAACTCTTATAATCTCTTATAATATCTGTGTGACGCCCATACACATAACATATTATAAGAGAATCAATACACTCACATATTATAAAAGATTATGAGATATTCAATCCACGTGTCAGCACGCGATTAGCCCTCTTATTGCATGTATGAACCGAATCTGAGAACAAATGGACGGTTTTCTTTCATTTATAGTTATTTTTCAAAAAGATTGATTTATTTGTTTAATCATTTCGGATAACGATTGCTTGAGCAATGATCTGTTTGGTTTTTATTGAAAGTGAAATGGTAGGCAACTCCATCTATTTTTGCTTTTTGTCACAAACGAGTCGTAATCAAGCAATCTACAATAAAATGTACAACATTTTATACAACGCGAAGAATAATACTAATCACACTGGAGGTTTATAGACTCTAAGTTCTGATTGGTCAAAGAAAAAAGAGAAAGAAAATGAAATTTCTCATTTTCTTGTCTCCCAATTTATCTACGCTTGACATTATGTCATGATGATCAGATATATTGATGGGGCGGTGAATTTGAAATATGGGTTCTAAAAATAATAGAAGCCAACTGATAAAATAGCTTCCTTGGGTTAGAATTGTTAAAGACATGTAAACAGCCTACAATTACTGACGAAAGCACAAATATCACATGAAATGCAATAACCCAAAGATTTTATTTATTTATTTTTATTTGATCCCTGGACCCTGAATACAAGTTTTTTCTGACTAGTTTCATCAGCACCCATAGAATATAAAGACTACGTTTGAGGAATATATTATTGAGAGATCAACATCAAATTGCACAATCTGTTTCTCTTTTCTGGCTGATATTATTATTGAATGTTTATAGTTCAAACTTTAGTGAGCTTTGGGAAGGAATAAGTTGGATAAAGTCTTAACTCTCCTCCTTGTAAAGAACAAAATATCTTGTAAGTATCTTAGAAACTTCCTTAAAACTCACACCTTTAATTGTTAGGCATCTTATGCACTTCTCTTTGCCTTTTTCCATTGTTCATGATCTCACTGATCTTGATTTCTCAAACTAGTCATTGCAGAAATCTTGTGACAAGATTGAAATGGGAGAAATTCAGACCATTATACGCTGACAATCTCTCTCTCTCTCTCTCTCTCTCAATGAAATAAAAATCACAATCATCAAGAGTCAATGACAAATATTGTTACAACAACCGAAACTTTTAGGTTGGTCAGCGCCAACCTCTTGTTTAGCTAAAGAAAATATATCACCCCAATTTCAACCCCTAAACCCTTAGTAGAAGCTAAAGTTTCGACGATTATGCTTATAAAAATACAAATAATTAGCAAATATGAACTCTAATACTAACTGCAACGGTTGAAGTCTATTGGCTCCAAACTCAGTCCTAGTGTAAAAAAAAAAAAAAATTAAAGATCTCTTTTTATCTTATTTCCTCTTTGTTCTTCTTTTCAAGTTTCATTTTCCTCCCTCGAGTGAACCATGAAAAGTATGCCCATTCCTTCACCCTAGTGTTAGCTATTGGTTTAGCTCCCCTCACCAACATATAATATTATATTACTACCGCAGCCAGCCTCCATCGCGTTGCATCACTCACAGGGCCCAACATTACACAAGATATGGTAGTAATCACATTGATAACTACTAGTTAATTAAAGACATCGCGACAAGATTCAAGCTCATTTAACAACAGATTTCTTTTAATCACGCATGCAAGGAAGCAGTAAATCAGCGCGAGGAATTAGTTAATCGTGACAAATTAAACATTATTCGAAGATCTTAGACGTTGCCCACGAAGATCCTTGGATCTCGACATCAAATATCATGAGCACAAGCAATGAGTAAAACTGTGCATATTGCTCGAGTGTTGCATGTTAGATCTTGGTATTAGCTATGCAATTTATATGCTAGGCTCATACATGCACCCTAGATGCGCTCACATTGGGTATACTAGTACTTGCATCATGCATGCAGCCCATCCGCGACTCAAGAGATAGACTTGTGTGAAGGATTCGAGTCCAAATCTTTCCCGTTCAAATACAATTCTCGGACATTCAAATACAAGATTCACTCCGTTGAATTTGATCAATATTATTTCAAATATTTATAAATAAAAAATAAAGTGTTTTGAATATACTTTTTGCCCATCCATTAAGCGGCGCAAAATGGAGTGCTGAAAGTAGTGAGTTGGTTAGATCTATATTTTTAGACATACAAATTCCCGATCTAGCCATTTGATCATGATCTAAACATTTAAAAACCCCTACAAATCAATTTTTTAGGTTTTAAATGTTCTCCATGGTTAAACTAACCAACTCACTATTTAGGCTGTCCGTTTTCTCTCTACTTATGCAAGGACAAAAAATATTCAAAACACTTGATTTTTAGTTTATACATACTTGAAATAATATAAATCAACTTTAACGGAGTGAATCTTATATTTGAATATCGGATGTTGGCATTTGAGTGAGAAAGATTCATCCTCGATCCCTTCCAGAATGACGCAAGTCTAGACACACAAAATGAGGAGAAAGAGAGACAAAATTATATGCGTTCATCACTCAAGTTTTTTTTAGCATTGTTAGATTAGTTGTTGTCTTGAATTGACTAAATATTTGCGCTCCTACTATTTTTATTTAGTCGTATTCACGATAAAACTCGAAAGCACAAACAGTCAGTCTGTGAAATGTACGTGTCATAATTTTCGTACAATTGAGCTTTGCCTTCTTGAATCTGATCAATGGATATTTGTTGCGCAGTTGTTATTGTTTCTTCTTCTTCTTTTTTTATTTCTTTTCTTTTCTTTTTTTTCAACAAAAAGAAAAAAAGTTCTCTAATTGTACAAGGACAAAACAAGTAAATTAATATGTACATCATCAAATAGAAAGTTTCATATTATCTAATCTCCCGCAAGTGGCATCCCGGTCGGTTGGCTTTGGGTTCGTAAGTTCCGCTCATCCACAAGTCCCTTGTTCGAATCTTATCTGCAGGCATATATATAATATATTTAATTCTGACCATCATCACTACTAACCAAGGTCTTCCTGTATTTGCATAATTGTAAATTTAAAAATAACACAAAGTTGTTAAACAAGAAATATTAATATCTCTAGTTTAATTAATAATAATAGTCAGAATAATGATTTCTTAATCCCATCTGAAACCAGTCATATGCCTGCCTTTCAGCCGGCAGGTAGCAACAACAACTTTTGGTATCTTTTTTTTTTTTTACTTCAATAAATTAATAGAAAATTAAAAAAAAAATACCTGCTTGGTAAGATCAATGAATCATCCTGTGACATAAGTATGCCCTGTAATCTATAGATTCTTCGAATACAAAAGGACTCACTACTACTTCATTTCTAGATCCAGCCTCTCACTTTTGACTGGTTGGAAAAATAAATTAACCAACATTAAAATATTTAGAATCACAAAAATATACAGTCTTCTCTTTGGTTGATTTACTGTTTGGTTGTCGTAATTGACCGTAATTCGTAAGTCGTAATTGGTAAAGTATTTTACAGTTGTAAATGAGTTACATGTATGTAAGCTTTATGATATTTGGTTGGTAACATAAAATTGTAAGTTGAAAAGTGTATTGTGTTTTACGGTGTTTGGTTGTCGTAATTTGTAAGTCGTAAGTGAAAAAGTTGACCAGAAAATTAACTATTTGGTGATTTAAAAAGTTTTAATATTGCAAATAAATATTAAAAATGTTAAATATTAAAAAAATTAATGTTAACATAAAAAAATAATACAAATTTACATCGCCATAAAATTAACTGTAACTGGGCTGTAAGTGAGTGGGAATTGAGTTGCAAGTGAGTGGTAATTTGATTGTACAAGTCTTTTACGAATTACGGTCCAAACAAACGCCGTAGTTATAATTGGGTTGTAAGTCACTTACGAATTACGGACTTTTATGCGAAACAAACGGCCCCTTAGTTGGGTACTTAGAAGTTTAAGATTCCAAACTATAAATCCCATTAATCCTACCGTTCAATGCAATCAGCGGAGGGTGGTACACTGGGGAGCGGGTTAGCTCACGCGGTCGGCTGTCCATCATAGCTGATTGATGGTCCGATGGAGAGAGAAAAAAACAAAAACATGTTTTATGAGTCCCACCACAAAACACGTCGTTTTCCTCTCTTCCTATTGGACCATTCATCAGCTGTAATGGACGACTCGATCATCCTGATCCTTCGCGCAAAGGAGCTCACCCGCTCCCGATACGCTGCCATTACTTCAGATTTACGTCAATTCAAAATGGACAGTAGAATTATATTTCATTATTTATTTATTAATAAAACAGGTGGCATAATCAGCTTCTCTTAGTGCTGTTTGTATTCAAGGAAGTGAGCGGAAGTGAGGAAGTGAGAAGTACGGTATTTTTTTTTTGAAAAATGTGAACTTGTGTGTATTTTTCTGACGTTTGGTTGATAGTTGGAAAGTAGAAGTGAAAAAGTATATTGTGCTTTCTAGTGTTTGGTTAGTAATGTGAAAGTAAAAGTGAAATATTAATCACAAAATTGATCATAAAATAATATTAAAATAAAAATTAATTATGAAAAAGTTAGATTATAATTAGAATACAAATGAGCTACAACTTATACCACAAAGTTAACTGTTGCACACTGAAAATGACAAAATGGTTGTACAAAGGGGAAAAGAGAAAAGAAAAATGAGTTTTCTCATTTTCCTTCTCCAGCGTTTGGATGGACAGCGAAAGTGAGAAATGACACTTCTCACTTTCTCACTTTCGCCCACTTCCTTGAATCCAAACAGCCCCGGGCGAAAGAAAAGAGAAATTTTTTTCTCTCCCTCTCATGACTCTCAAACAAGAACAAGTCAACTCAAATAAACAACAGATAAAAGGTTGTGTGTGATCTAATAACAAAAGATCTTGGGACAATAGATATGTGACAGTGGTAGATGTGGAGACTGGATAGAGCCCTGTTGGAGCCTTGCCCTCTCACACAATACTTGAAAATAATACAATGTTGTTAAACAAGAGTCAGTAATGTCTCTAGTTTAATAACTGTCAGAATAATTGCTTTCTTATTCTTAATCCCTTCTTAGATCAGTTTCATTCTTCATGCATGCTCTTCACCCAGGTAGCAACAACAACTCGGTTTTACTTCAAATGAAATAGTGAAATAAAAAACAATAGATAAAAAATATCTGCAGCTCATATCATAGAGTCATCTTATGATATAAGAAAGACTGTAGCCTACAGATTCTATAGTTACTACAAAAGGAACAGTATGAGTACCCAATTTCTAGACTCAACCTCTCACTTTTGCCTCACTGGGTAAAATAAATTAGCCTGAGGATATGTATGATTTTCGTAATTAGTCGTAATTCGTAAGTGATAAACACTTTTTTACTGTTATAAATACATTACATGCAAATAATTTTTACAGTATTTGATTGGTAATGTAAAATTGTAAGTGAGAAAGCGCAATATGTTTTACATTGTTTCATTGTCGTAATGTGTAAGTCGGAAGTGAAAAAGTTGACCACAACATTACCTGTTTGGGATTTAAAAATATTTAAAAAATATAAATAAATATTAAAAATAGTAAATATTAATAATATATAATTATTTAATAAATTAAATAATTAAAATTTAATTAAATATATTCAAAATATAATATAATAAATAATTTACTAAAAATTTTAAAAATCATTAAATATTAAAAAAATAAAAAAATAAATATTAAGTATTAAATAATTATGTAATAAATAACTAGATATAATTAAATATTTAAAAATGCCAACAAATACTAAAAATAGTATATATAAAATTAAATATATTAAAAATTAAATAATAAAAAATAAATTAAATTATTAAAAATATAACATATTAAATATTACATAATAAAAAATAAATGAAAAATATTAAATATTAGTAAATATTAAAAATTAAATATATTAAATTTTAAATGCATAAAAAATTATTAAATTAGTATTAAAAACTTTAATCTAATAATTATATTTAATATAATAATTAAAAAAGAATTTCTCTTAGCTTAAAAAAATTAATCTAATAATAAAAAATATTAATCTATTTACAATTAACTGTCTGCAATATAGATTTGCATAACCACAAAATTAACTGTTTGTACTGCAAGTGGGTTGTAAGTGGGATTTGCATGACCACAAAATTAACTGTTTGTATTACAAATGATCGTAAGTGAGTTGCAAGTGCATTTCATGACTTACGACAAACCGAACACCGTAAGTAGTAAAAGGCCGTAAATCACTTGCGACTTACGGCGTTTTACAAACAAGCCCTAAGGGGTTGTTTGTTTCGCCGTAAAACATAATAGTCCGTAATTCATAAATGACTTGCAACCCAATTACAACTATGACGTTTGTTTGGACCGTAATTTGTAAAAGACTTTCACAACTCAATTACCACTCACTTGCAACCCAATTACCACCACTTACAGCCCAGTTACAGTTAATTTTGTGATCATATAAATTTGTATATTTTTTATGTTAATATTAAAAAAAATTTAATATTTTGCATTTTTAATATTTATTTGTAATATTAAAACTTTTTAAACCACCAAAAAGTTAATTTTGTGGGCAACTTTTTCACTTACGACTTATACATTACGACAACCAAACACCGTAAAATACAATACACTTTCTCACTTCTAACTTTATATTACCAACCAAACACCGTAAAATACAATACACTTTCTCACTTACAGCTCTATATTACCAACCAAACAACGTAAAACTTACATACATGTAACTCATTTACAATTGTAAAAGACTTTACCAATTACGACTTACGAATTACGGTCAATTACGACAACGAAACAGACCATAAGTGAATTAAAATTTGTAAATAAGCTTTTATGTCAATGTGCAATACACGTGCCCGTGCCCTTTGTTACAGTAGTAACCATATATGAGAAGGATCAACATGCAAGGGGTTAGCGTTAATATTTATAGTGTACATTGTTGCCTTCAGTTTCTAATTTTCTTAGTGCTTCAATTAATCTCCAATTGGCTAATTAATATTTCTCCATACTGATTTGAAAATTAAGCTTACAGACAGTATGTCTGCATTCAATGCATGTAGCCACAATAATCTAAACAGACCCTGGGTAAAGAACTAGATCAGCTGCATGTTTGATAAATTATTTTCATTGTCACTAAACTTAAAAACAAATATACTGTGTTTTCCTATAATAATGTTGTTAGCTATTTCATTCTTTCCATATATAGTATGTTACAGCAAAGATTAAGTAGTAATCAATCTGTTATCATCGTCTTCTTGATTATTTAAGCATGACTGTTAGGCAACGGGGTGGTGGTGGCCACTAGTGTTACTAGTTATGATCATCTATGCATCCAAACGGTTTCGCTAAACTCTTTTTAATAGAATGACGGGGGCTTGCTCTCACCGTTTTACTTGAAATAGATAAATAAATAAATAAAATACAAAGTATAATACTTTTAAAACTTTGCTTGTACGCTCACGATTCATACATCCAATCTTTTTCGGTTTAGAATACATATAATTATCCCGTTCTCGCTTAGAGTAGTTAGAAAAAAAATGATATTTTTATTAATATCTTCATGAGTCCTATTTACCAAGCAAGGTATGATACAATAATTCGTCATTTTCTCAAAATAATCTAATTGATAGTTAGGTTGGGTAGTTGTATATGTAATAATGTATTTATTGTAGCATTCTTCAATTCCTATCCATTGGTATTTTTTTTTTTGAATGCCACTTTGGTCAATGTGGGATTCATAAGAAACATGATATGCTCTTCTTTAATTATTTTCCTTCATCTTACCTCATGTATTACATCCACAAGTCTCTACTTGTTAACAAACCAAGGTTGAACCAATTTCAACAATTACCAAACCGCTTGAGGTTTCTTACAAGGTACACAAACCTTTGTTGTTAAAGAGTTTACTTCTCCAATTTTGCTACATAGATGAATGACTTGGGTCTTAGTTAGCTAGAAAATCAAGTCTTGTAATTATGCTCTCTTTTCTTCTAGAAACGTGCAGTGTTTTTGCATTTGCTTTCATCGACAGTGGAACCTCTCTTAGGATCCACTACAGGTGTTTCAATGGTACCATTTGGTTACCATCACAGTAAGGCCTCAGTGCCTTCAACCTTTTCTAATAGCATACAAAAGGAATACGAGAGTATTTTCTAGGTGCAACAGTGACATTCAAATCAATCAAATCCTGTTGATTTCAGCAAGAATTTTGTGTTTCGACCATAACGACGTGCTTAAGACTTCTTTGAGAGCGTGATCAGTGATTTGTCAAGATCATCTGTTGCAGCATCTGATGATGACAATGAACAAGAAGTTCTCCACAATCAACATTCAGATAATGCACCTCAAAGTAAACTGTGAAAGTCATTTCATGATGTCACATACCCCCTAACAAGACTTCAGCATCAGTGATCCAATTAGGGTTAGTTTTAGCTTGTAAATTTCAGTCCGACAAGCAAAATGCTTGGTTTAGAGGACACCTCAACAAAATCCTTGCTGGCTCTGATCACAGTCCACCGAATTGTGCAAGATAGGAATTCATGGATGCAACTAAATATACAAAAAAGATAGCATCAGATTGAAAGGAAAAGAACTAATGTAAGTACTCAATGTTTGGGACTATGCGAGAGATACTTAAATTTCTCTTCATACCGAAACAGGGAGAAGAAGAAGATTTTTTGTATGTACCCCAATATAGTGAGTGCATGAACCAAAGTAAAGCACAGATGTTTTCATAAGTACTCGACTATATTCTGGGAAAAAACCTCACACTTTTACTACACTAGCACAAAACCACACAAGGTTGGTGCATTAGATTATATGAACAAAACATTTTAAGACCATATAAAGGAGTTAGTAGTCTAGTATTAGAGTACTATCATGATATTGATGCTTAGATTTAATTAGTTAGGCGCTTGCTAGATATACAGTGCCACGTATCGAACTACTAATTTTAGAGTATCCATAGTTGTAACTTCTTTGAACATTGCAAATTGCATAAGATGTTTAAGACTGAGCTTAAATTGGCAGGGATTGCAGTCGTGGTCAGACAATTTATCACAAGCAATTTGCTGACATACTAATTACAAGAATAAGAATATGCCTTGTTTCGCGCTTGTACTCTGTAAATTTCATGCTAAATGCATCTGCATCCTTTTTGTTGTACTTAACTGGGCATTCGGAAACATTCCAATGGATATTCCTCGCTTTACCTAGACATTAGTCATAGATTTCCATATTTGGAGTTTGGGCATGGGGACATATATCACACAGAAAACTGACCATTCAACCAGCAGTCAAAAACTCAAGGATGAATTGCTTGTACTTTTCAATTGAAGATCAACATGTCCTGGTTGTTTTGTTGGTGAACCTGGGACAGGCTCTCCATCAAATGTATTTGGATATCATAATCCTTTTAAGGAAATGGAAGGTTTGCATGGAGTTATTGTTTCATTTAGCAACTCCAAGCAGGGTAGACTCTGCAGCTTAGGATACTTCTACTGGAATAACTTTGGTTTCATGTTCAATCATATTAATTTCTGACTAATTTAAAAGTAGGACTGGATTTCACTTACCAGTTTCAGATCACATTGGATCTGACAAAAGAGAGATCTGGCGAGAGCAGGATGTCACATAGAATCAGCAATATGCCAAAATTAACAAACAGTAGTCAAGTTTTATCTACAGATTAATGGTAAACTGACCAAGGTCTGTGGATTCTGATTAGCTGTAGAGAAATAAGAGGAGAAGACAAGTTCTCCTTTTTGTCCTGCCACCTATTGAGGTCTGAGTATCACTCCTCTTATAATATTAGGTTCAGAAATGGAATGTACTGGAGCAGCTGGTTTAGCTTTGTCTGTGAATATTAGACTTAGTTGTGCAACTGGAGAGATCATTTTCTGAATCTTGTTCAGGCATATCTGCAGATTTTTCAATGTTGGTTGCTCAGAGTTTAGTTCTATGGAGCTCATAGAGCTTTCTACTGTTGTTGTTTAGTAATTTCTCTTGGTGGTTGTAGCGAAGACTTGAAGAATAGTTTATTTTTTTTAATCTAGAAA
Source organism: Agave tequilana (assembly GCA_038442645.1). NCBI lineage: Eukaryota > Viridiplantae > Streptophyta > Magnoliopsida > Asparagales > Asparagaceae > Agave > Agave tequilana. The sequence goes on from JAVJIF010016531.1 coordinate 71,771, forward strand.
ATTACCGCACACCGGGATTCAACTGGCGACCACTAGAGAGCAAATTTGTGACAAAGCTCGAACCGGCCATCTGTGAGTGAGTGGAGCTCTTACGAACTCAAGACCAACAGGGATGCCACTTGAGGGGGACAAAGACTTAAAAAAGTTGTCAAATGTTTTTAACAACCGGGCAAAGATTGAACTAAGATTTGAATATCGGAAAATTTAAGACCGACGCTAAGAATTGCCCCAAATCCCCGGCCCATGCTCAGCCTGAATTTAAGTAAAGGGTTTCGGGGCCGACCCAGCCTCAAACTGGGCCACCTTAGGCAGGCAGCAAGCCCATGCCTTAGCCCATCGACCTGAGGCTGGCCCTGTGGTTATGAGCCCAAAACAAATAACAGTAAGGGTTTTTTTAGATGCATATACTCCCTAAATTCTTCGGTGTTTAAAATTTACCCTCCAAATCATTAATATTAGACATTTACACATTAAATTTTTTAGATCTTAAAAATATGTCCTCTTTTTAGAATAAAAGGAGAATATTGCGGTTTAATTCTGCTAATTTCCCTATCTTCTTAAAAAAAAAAAAAATCATTAAATTGTTCTAATAAATGATTAAACCACTATATCCCAACTCAAATTTATAGACTCGTCTCCTTTTCTATATACTCCAGTTCTCTCTCTCAAATCAAGTACATTTCTATTTCATTTATTTATTATCAAAATTCACATCAAATCATGTTCATGTATACTCCTTAAAAAAATTTAGAAAATTTCCAAAATAATTTAGAGTGAGATTTGAGGGAAAAAAATTGAAGGATGAGAGAGAGAGAGAGAGAGAGAGAAGGGGGTGGGGGGACAAGAATTTTGAGTTTGAAAGATTTTGAATTAGTTCATATAAGAACAATTAAGAAGCAAGGAGAAGATTTTGCATATAACACACAAAACGCTCTTACATTATTTAAAATCTAACTGGAGCGATAAACTTTTAAGATCAAAGATTTCAAGAGGTAAATTTTTAAATATCAAAATTCGGTGGTATATATATCTAAATAACGCGGACAATAAATATGTCATATCGATGGATAAACTAAAAATACAAGTCAATATACAGTCAACATCCATAATTAAAAATATTAGGGAATAGCAATAAGGACCAAAATTTTGGAGTTTGAACAACATTATGCAATCACTCGGCAGTTAATTGGAAATAGAGAATGTGTGAGTCCTATTTCCATTTGCACAATAAACGCAAAAATATAATCCATGAAGGAATTTGAATTCTAATGTCCGCATATGTGGAAGTGTACGGAGCGGGTTAGTTTCTTCGTGCCCCTTTTTCAGGGGCAGGCTTTAGATTGAGCAGGGGTGTAGGGGTGGCCAACGGGACGAATCGGGTTGATTCGTCCCGTCTGGCCAACGAATCCATGACGAGACGGGTTGGACCCGTCTCGTCACGAATCCAAACGAGACGAATCAAGAATCGGGGTAACGAATCGGGTCTCTGACCCGATTCGTTACCCGGATTCGCCGAGACGGGTTAGACCCGTCTCGCCTTTTATTATTATTTTATTTTTAAAAATTTTAAATTTTCATGATAGGTAATTTTTTAACTTTTGAGGGTTTAAAAAATAAAAAAATAAAATAGGGGTCCGAAACTAATTTTCCTCTCTCACATATATAATAATATAGGACTTAAAAAAAAATAAGAAAGAAGAGGGTCGGGGAAAATTTTCCCCGACCCGATTCGTCCCGTGATTCGTCACGGGACGAATCTGACCCGTCCCGTTTAAACGGGACGGGTCAACTCGGGTTGACCCGCCCCTAAACGGGGCGGGTCCGGGTCGACCCGCAACCTGCCCTGTGCGACTCAAACGGGTCGCACAGGCGGGGCGGGGCGGGTCGAAACGGGTCGACCCGCCCCGCTGGCCATCCCTACAGGGTGTGCCCATACAGGATCGGAAATGAAATGATAACAAGATTATGTAGGAAAAGCTTGGACCAGGGATTTTTTGGGATGGCCTAGGTCTCCTCTCATCCCTACCTTAAGCTGCAATGATCTTATAAACATCACATCTTCAACAATGTAAAGCAATTGAAACACACAGGGAAAAACAATAGAGAAGTTAACTAAGTATATCGCGTTTGCGGTGGGAAACCGACCGAATTCCAACAGTGAAGAATGAGGAGGGGAGGAGGAAGGGGGGAGGAGGGGAAGAAGAGGAGGGAGAGTGGGGAGGAGGCTGGAGGAAGAGAGGAACGCTGCTGCTTCGGTCTCTCTCTCTCTCTCTCTCTCTCTGGATGAAGAAGGACGAACGGACAAAGTTTGTGAAGGAGTTACAGGAGAAAACATCTCTTCGATCGATTTTGATTAAACAGAGAAATGAATTGTGCGCCCATGTATCACTAGTCTCCGCTATTATTCAATGACAGTTCTACGTTTGAACTTAGCTCTCTCCTGTCCAAAAACCCACTCAACTATTTTCCGCAATCAAATGTTTTAAAAGGGATGGAAATGGAAACTAAAGACCACCTTTCACTCAAAATTTCTTCGAACCAAAGCCCAAAGTGAAATTGGCTCCAAAAAGAACTTGACTAAAAGCTGCAAGAGTTTGGAGTTCAAGTCGTGAACTATTTATTGAACCCCAGCTCACAACTTAATATCCTTGCTCAATATAAACCTTTAGGCCCATGCATATGGAAGAAAAAAATGGGCTGTCAAGTTCATTTCATCAATGGTGCACTTTGCTAGATGCAAGCTATGAACAATAACATACTAACAATCAGCAACTTCTCTCTCTGCAAGCGTAAGGTTGATTTTTCCTGAATTATGACCTCCCAAATTACAAACAAGTGTTTGCTAAGACTCCAAGTAACTTTTCTACCAGTCAGTTAGCTTCTCGCCTAATTGATCGATGATTCTTCGTTATCCATTTCAATCCAGAAAAAGGAAACAATTCTGAAGAAAGTATCTCCCAAAATTATGGAGCTAACCAAAGCAGAGCAGAGAAGAAGAGACAGATAGAAGTTAGCTCTCATTCAGGACACATGGACGGACCCGTTCTTTGGATGACAGTAGACTTGGAGCAAACTTAAGAAAAAATATTGAAAGGAACTACCTCACTTTGAATTCCCATTCAATTATATTGGTTCTTCACATTATTGGAGGATTCTCATTCAATAGACCAGTCAAAGCCAGGAGAAATCAATTATCATCCATCCAAAAATTTAAAAAAAAAAAGCATTTTGGACCAAAATTTTGTTATGAATTTATAAGATGGATATTAAGATATTTGATTCCGACTTTATTTGTTATGGATAATTTTATTTTATTTGTTTTGGTATAGATTCATTTGGTGGAAATTATTACAATTTAGTTATTATGTAAACATGTTGAATCCATACCTGTGGCCATGTATCCTCAACCTCTGGGATAGTGGTTTGTGGTCATGGCAAGAGAGGCCGGCGCCATGGTTGTTGCTAAAGACACTATTTTCATCCTCATTTGCGCCAATCATATACCAAGTTCATCATCGCTTACCATCCTTCATGATAGCGTGTCCACCTCATGCATCATAGAGTCCGACACCAATTTGATCGGCATATGGGAAGGGAGAGATTGCTCCCCCCAATCTTGACTTGAACAGATTCAAAGTTTGTGGGATAATAAGAATTAAAGGAATAATATAGAGGTAGAAGGAAAACGTAGACGTAGAATAAGAATTATTGGTGGCAAGGAAATCCACTCCTCTAGGGTTTATTTCTACCTTCCATATGGAAGATGATTACAATTACAAAGGGGTTGTCTAATGGATCTCTTTCCCCATGGATATCCATCTAATGGAAGATTATCAATCTCAAAAAGTTCCCCCTCTTTTAAGAGAAGATAGTCCAGATTACAATTGAAAAATAAAGCCTAAACCAAATTGTATTGCATATTTTCTAATATTTTCAATAGGGTTAAGGTCCGATATGTGGCCCGTGTGACTGTTGAAAATCAATACATGTGCTTGAATGGCAATAAGTCCAAATGGGTGAAGAGAATTTGATAAATTTTGGATTGAGTTGGAACTCAAGTCCGCACTCAAACCTCGTCACTTGATGGTTAGAGACTCTGCCCTAGTTCATTTCCATTTCCAGACCTCCAAAAGACCCGCAGGTTATATACTACAGTTCGAGTTTAGTGCAACTAAGGTGTATTTTTGAAAAGTTTCTTGATCAGTCAAGCACTCAACCGTTATGTTCAAAGTAATATGAAGTTTGTGTTTCATAAATGCAATAAATTCATGATACTGCTTTCAATAAAAGTACAGCAGAACTTCTTGCTGAAACATATTTTTGATGTTTAATGCACGTATAGTGCAGAAGAAATCAACAGAAACTGCTTCTCTGTCTTTATTTCTAAGAAAAGAACTGCCTTGCATCAACTTTCTGCTTCTTCCCCAAAAGCATACCAAAGATCCAGATAACTACCCTCTACCTAGAGCTATAAATCTATGGAAAATTTTTGTTGATTAGTTATCAACACCCTTAACATATTAAGGTCATTGGAACAACAAAAAAGTGCACTTTCACCGAGGTGACAGCTATTTAGCAGACACTTCAATCGTGCTTCTGTTTCGTTTGAACATCTGTTGAACGCTACATTTCTTCCACCGTCATTTCTGTTTCGCATATGTTATTTTATAATTTGTAGTGTGTCGATGTGCCTGATTGTGTCCTTATTAGTATCTTTTTGTTAGCATGTATTGTGTCCACGCTTCCTAGGGTAACAATGTAGTCGCCACCGCTCATAAACCAAGTATTTGAACTAGACTCAGTGCAGGGTCATACCATCATGTGTGCATATAGACTAATGATATGGCTCTGAAATGTAAAGCTGCAAGTAACAAGATTAGTGTCAGAGAGAAATCATGACTTAGGATTTCATTCCCATATTTCTTCTGGAGTTCTCACTTAAAACCAAATGTTGGCCCTGGAAATCAATGAAATGTTTCCACAAAATAATTGTGAATTTGTTCAAAAATATAACAAATTTCATGCAAACAACTAACTGGGGGCAAGTAGATAAGGTATATGACTATGACAAGAGAGGTCTAAAGTGGCGAGGGTCTCCACTTACTCTCAAAAGAAGGGGGAAAAATAATCATGTATAACTATTGTTTCTGATTATTAATATTGTAAAACATTGATACACTGAAAATATGGAGAAAAAAATTAGATAACATGAAAAAAGAAACAAAGGACTCACATTGTATTAGAGATTGTTTGCTGCGTGATCCTTGGAAACTATTTGTGTGGCTCAAGCAGCAGGACTGATCTTTACAATTATCAGTTGCTAAAACTACTGCTGTTGTTGATGTTGTTGAAGGTTTATCAACTTGAAATAAGCCCCATTCCTATTCTCTACAAGAGCAGAATGGTTTCCTTGCTCTATAATTTTCCCGTTCTGAAGTACTGAGATGATATTGGCATTCTGGATTGTGGAAAGCCTATGAGCCACCATGACAGTGGTTCGGCCTTTCATTACACGATCCAGTGCCTGCTGGACCACACGCTCCGACTCAACATCAAGCGCTGATGTTGCCTCATCAAGCAGCAGGATGGCTGGGTTCTTTATGATGGCCCGGGCAATGGCAACCCGCTGCTTCTGGCCTCCGGATAGCTGGACACCTCTCGCGCCAACCTTAGTTGAATAGCCTTCTGGAAGGGCACTAATGAAGGAGTGAGCATTTGCGAGTTTGGCTGCCTCTATGACCTCTGATTCCGTAGCACCATCCTTTCCATAGAGGATGTTCTCGTAAATGGTGGTGGCAAAGAGAGCTGGCTCCTGTTGGACAAGTCCAATGTGTTTCCGTAGGGACTTGAGCCGAAGTTTCTTGATGTCTTTACCTGTAAGATCTCACAAATAAGAAACTTGAAAAGTCGACGCTTATCACAAATGAGGAAAAGATGATGGAACAGAGATGTGAATAAGGGCAGATAGGTGTGATCATCATTCTCTGCATAGGATATAGTGCCAAACCGTATTGGAAATAAAAACAAATAACAGAATCATGAATTGAGTTGCACAGCAAAAAACATAGCTCTGAACATCCATCAAGTATCTTCTAGCTTGATGGCAAGTCCCCGTTGTGTTCTGCTGCTTAGACTAGGATTTTTCCTCCGACTCATCCAGTGTCAATGATTGAATGATGGTCATTCCCAACGCATAAGAATGCGATTCATGAGTATTTGCACCCTTCTACGCTAGAGAGTTGTGAATTTGTGATCCATAGCCTAGAAGTTCTTCAATGATAAAGATGATAATACATTCATCCTATTATAGAAGATGGGAAAATGTGCATATTCCAGTAAGCTAGAGCCATTCGCCTACTGCTCATTCGTCGATTACTTTTCAGCTTTAAAGTTCACACCTTCAACGTATATAAAAGATTCTCAATCTCTACTATTTAATGCAAACTCTTGAACTCTAACAATTGTCTCACTCACGGTCCGCTCTCATGTCTCTCTACACATTTTGTCAAATAAAAAAGTAATAGTTACTTTACAACTAATATCAAACTCCAAGTTATTCTCTACTTAACTATTATTATTATATTGATGTAATATGGGATTACAATTACCTTCAATCCAAGGAAAAGAAAAAGGCTAGGGTTTTGAAAAGAAAGATGAAAAAAGAATAGGGTTTATAGGAAAGAACCAGATAAAAATTGGGCTTCACACCCTTACGCGGGCTTCACACCTTAATCTCAAGAACTCAAGAGCTCTAAAAATTTAACTGAAAAATATTTTAATTCATCATGGTCTGTTGAATAAAAAAGTACTGAGGCCTATTTATAGGCTTTACAAAGAGTCTAGTTCCCGGTTACAACTGATGTGGTGCTAAAACAAAATAAAAGAAACAACTAAACTCAAAATTAGACTAAGGTAATAAAAGGTAACTAGCAGCTGGTGATGTCCTAATCATTTCCTCCGGGTAGGAGAAACTCGACCCTATCGAGTGAGGGCTCCCCTCACGAAGCATCTCAATCAGGCTAAGGTGGTGGTCGTGGCAGCAGCACTGGTACATCACGTCGAGACCATGATGGTGGCAGTGAAGCTGGTCGCCGTGACAAGTCGGTTGTGCAAGATGGCAGCCCGATCAAGGCACAGAGAATAAACTGAGATGCATCATCCCTAGTGAAGACAGAGCTGACACCAGGATCCCATGGGGTATTCAACTCGTAACGATAGAAGCGCTTTCCTTCAAAATCCTAACAATCTGTACGCTAAGCGTGCAACTTCCTCACGGCCTCAAGGTGACTCGTAACTAATACCTTATTATCAACTGCAAATTTCTGCAAAATACTATATGGGTATGCAGTATATTTGTAGGTGTCATTGCAAAGTATTATCGGCCTATTGATATCATCAATATATGCAGCAGGCAAAGTATACACTCTAAGCATAACTCCTAACGATGGGAGAATGAGATATATGGGATGCCTAGGAGGGCACACATCTAACCCCATAAATGGAGGTACATTAGATAAGATACAAACTCCAAACAACCAGAAAAAGATGAAGCACTAGAAACCATCGTTTGGGTCTTAGCAAAAAATTCAGGTGACTCTCTAAAAGATGAATCAATAGGAACAATCATAAACTAAATTCAGCACAAGAAGACTTGAATGGCTTACTAGGCACAATGAGTGTATTAGACTCAACTATCTCACCACGTCATCACTAGCAGAAGACATGTGAATTTCATCAATAATCAGTGTGTCAGAACCAACTGTTATGTCTTCAATTATACTAATAATATTGGAAGGAACGTGAACATCCTCAACAACTTTCGAGTCGTCAACATCATAAGTAAGCACATTTTTAACATGTTGCCGCTTCAAGGGGCACTGATAATTAGAATGCCCATACTTCTCACACTTAAAACACCGATTCTTGACATTGACTAGCGTTTTGAAAGTCAACTTTAACTTTAATGCAGCATCAAAGGCCTCTTCAACAGTATCAAAATCATAGGGGCAAGTAATCATAGCACGTCTTATTTTATACCTTAAACCCCAAACAAACCTAATTATAGTCTCAGAATGGTGCTCTCTCACGTCACTATAGTGAGTTAAGTCCTTAAATTTGACTATATAATCCTGAACGGACATATAACCCTGACGGAGATTGCGTAGCCGGTCTAAGAGGGGGTCCCTATAACACTGATTAGTCATGATGGCTCAAATGTGCAATCTAACAAGCAAGCAGATGTAGTGAAGAATTCTAAACTCAAGCAAACTAAATGCATGCACTAAATAAAAATATTTTAGAGTTCAAATTCTAAATGCAAGAAAAATGGACTCCTAAAACGATGAAAAGTAACATACATTGATGCAACCACTAGAGAGAAGCAAATAGCATTTCAACCAAAAAATTATCACAATTCATATAGTAGTTGCAAGTAATTTAACAGTTAATAATTCAGTTTAAGTTAGGATATCACCTGAGGAGTGAGTTGTTCACGACCAAACGCAAAATTTCTCTAAGATTCTTTGGAGAAATACCCCACACCTGAGAATTGAAATCACCCACAAGATTCCTTGACAGCGATAATAGAAAGTGAAAGATGACTGCCTCGAGAATGGCGCAAATCAGGCAAAAATCAAGCAAAGAAAGCTATGGAGTATTGTGGCTGATCTGTCGAGCTGAATCTGGTACCTGGATGTGAAGGCCGTAGCGTGTAGTGATGCTCTCCACGAATTCGCTGCTTCAAAAATAACTCGATTTGGAGTTAAAACGAGCTCAGAATGGCTCTCAAAAAAATCTAAACTGCGTCTGAACTGAATCTGGCTGAGTTGGTTCACTGAATGAGGCGAGTTAACAAAATGAGTTTTGGATCGGTTGACGCTAGCCATGAAGTCAGCAGTGACGTCAGCCAAAAGCGGTTCGGGTGTGCTCCTATTGGGTTGGGTTCTTTTGTGGATCCGACCCAATATCAAACCCGATTGGCTAGCTAATGGGTCGGGTCGGGTTTAAAACAAAACCACTTGAAATCCCTATAAACCCAACTCATCCCTTCTCTTTCTCCTTCGCTCAGCTAGGGCACGAAGCTCTTTGCGTTAGCGGTGCACGATGATGAAGACGAAAACAGTGAAGGCGGGGCGAGACGACGGAGTAAGACGGCGAAGACCGGATCTGATGCGATGGTGGCGGCGGTGAGAGGTAGATGATGACGAGGGGATCTAGTGGTGTGGTGGAGATCGTGTGGTGGTGAGGTCAGATGAGGACGACGAGGCTCTAGAAGCTCCGACGAGCCTATGGGAGAGAGCGACGAGGCTATAGGAGCGCCGACGAGGCTCTGATGAAAGCGGCGACGCTTCGACGAGGCCTTGCCGACCTTCAACTGCGATCTCTTGGCAGTGATGGCGACGGGATCTGAGGTCTGGCTGAAGGCGATGGCGAGGAGAGTTGATCTAATGATGGCGTTGATGGTGGTGGATGATAATGACGTTGATGACATATGATGATGATACCGACGGTGGTGATGATGGCGAATGTTGTCGTCGATGGTGATGGCGCGATTATTTGCTGGCAGAGGACGACAGCGAAGGGTGTTGGGGCTCTTTTGAGTTCTCGAGAGAGGTGGCGGCTGCGCGTGGTGGAGAGTTGTGCGACGGCCAAAGGCTTGGTTGGGCTGGTGGCGGGTCTTGATTTTTTTTTTTTTTGTTCTTTGACTTGGTGGGGAGATGATGGATGTGGTGGTGGTGAAAGAAGAGGGTGGCGGAGGTGGAAGATGTACAGTGTTTTTTTGTTTTTTTTTTTTTATTTTCAGAGAAGGAGATGAACAATATGGAGGAACATTGTGATTTGGAAATTTTTAGAGATTTTTGAAGGAATCTTTGGTGAAATTTTACTACAATATTTTTTTGGAGGGAGACTGATCTAGGATTTGTTCTAGATCTAAGATTTCAAATCTAGAACTAGGGTGCTAAGAGAAGATGAATTTTTTTTTAGGGGATTGGAACCCAAGTTCTAATACTAAATTATTGTAATACGGGATCGCAATCACCTTCAATCTAAAGAAAAGAGAAAAGCTAGGATTTTGAAAAGAAAAATGAAAAAAGAATTGGGATTTATAGGAAAGAACCAGATAAAAGTTGGCTTCACACCTCAATCTCAAGAACTCAAAAGTTTTAAAAATTTGACTGAAAAATATTTTAATTCATCATTGTCTATTGAATAAAGAAGTGTTGAGGCATATTAATAGGCTTTATAAAGAGTCTAGTTCCCAATTATAACCGATGTGGTACTAAAACAAAATAAAAAAACAACTAAACTCAAAAATAGACTAAGACAATAAAAGATAACTAGGATTTTGCCACCAACTCATCCAAGGTCAATGATTGAATGATAGTCATTCCCAACGCATAAGAATGCAATTGATGAGTATTTTGCACCCTTCTACACTTGAGAGTTGAGAACTTGTGATCCATAGCCTAGAAGTTCTTTAATGACGAAGATGATAATACATTCATCCTATTATAGAAGATGGGAAAATGTGCATATTCTAGTAAGCTAGAACCATTCGCCTTACTGCTCATTTGTGGATTACTTTTCAGTTTTAAAGTTCACACCTTCAACGGATATAAAAGATTATCAATCTCTACTATTTAATGCAAACTCTTAAGCTCTAACAATTGTCTCACTCACGGTCCGCTCTCATGTCTGTACATATTTTGTCGAATAAAAAAGTAAAAGTTACTTTACAACTAATATCAAACTCCAAGTTATTATCTACTTAACTATTATTATGACATTGGTGCAATTCTTTAATACTTTTCAATTGTTTCCATGCCACATATATTGTATTATTCAAATTTAAAAATTTTAATTAAATACTACTCAATTATGATTCTATAATTTTATTTTGAATATGCTTCAGCATTTAATATCTTAATCTCATCTAAATAGTTTTTTCATCTAAGTTTTTTTTCTTTAATACTTTTCAATTGTTTCTATGCCATATTTATTGTATCATTCAAATTTAAGTTATTTTATTAAATGCTACTCAATTACGAATTCTATAATTTTATTTTGAATATAAGCGTTTAATATCTTAATTTCATCTAAATAGTTTTATCAAAGTTTTTCCCATCAAGATACGGATTGTTTTTCATAACACGTGCATCACACGTGCAATAATCTAGTTATTAATATAGAAGACAGACGCAATAATCAAATGTCTAGTCTCTATTTGACTGGCTCCTAGTGGTTTAATATAATGTGTAAATAGATGTAAAAGAAAGAATGGCATACCATCAATCATAACCTTTCCGACTGTTGGTTCATAGAATCTTAGTACCAGTGCCAACACTGTACTTTTTCCTGAACCGCTTGTCCCGACTAATGCCATGCACTTCCCAGCTTTCACTCTTAAATAAAACTCTTTGAAGATTATTACATCAGGCCTCGACGGGTAGTGAAATTCAACCCCCCTCATCTCAATCATTCCTTCAACCTTTGCAACATCCTCTCCGATATCGGACACAACCTCAGTCTTTCGGTCCAACACTTCAAACACTGAAGCTGCCATTTGGTTCCCTTTGATGATGTCTGGAGCCATTGCTAACGTCTCTCCCATGGCCAATGCAGTCACTATCAAGACCATAAAGGCTTTCATGACAGAACTGAAGCTGGCAAGCTCTTTGCCCATGAGGACTGAGCCATACCTGCAAAGGGACCCCCAAAAAAAAAAAAATCATCCAAAGCAATTCTTTGTGATGCAATTAGCATTTATCAGATTCAACTAGAATGGCAAAAGGATGGCAACCAAAAAACCTAGCTCAACTGAAAATTAAAACTGAACAAACATGGCCAATCAACTTGTTAACGGTATCAATATATTTTTAAACCTTTATCTTTTCTCCTTTCCTTTTTCTTTTCTTTTCAGAAAAGGTTGAATCCTACTGGAGAGCCCCTCACAATGAAACCTGGACCTCTTAGCACCTCAATCTACTTCTTTACCACGCAGTAGGTTCCTCTTGGTGTTATCCAACTGTATTCACATACCCTAGAACTGTTTCCCAACAAAGAGGTATCTGGATAAAGAAAATATGATATCTAAGTTGAACTGCACGTGAATCTGTATTTCACTGTTAGTTCAAAACACAACGCGCACTAGTGGGATATAACAATATACATATTCATGGGTTTTCTTTTCCGAATGCTTTTGTAACTTGTTCACATAGAGACTTTTGACCGGTGTATGGGTGTACGTCTACCGTTGTGTTGTTTTAGTTTTCAATTTTGTGTACTTTGTTTCATTATTAGCACATTAAAAGGCATCGCTTCCCTATTTTCACCACATATTATGCTTATATTTTCTCCTTAAAAGTACACCTATAAAACATGAGCTTCCATGAGATGCATATTTGTTAATTTTAAACAAATAATGGTGATTCCAAAATCAAGCCACAAACGTCTAGGAATAATATATAGACTAATGGTTTGGACCCAGAGTGAGTGGTGTGGGTGCAGCCACCCACAGGCTGGCAGGCATCATGGGGTTGTGCTGCAATGTGCGCCTCACATGCGGTGTCAGGCAGTGGGGGCCAAGCATTTGTTTCCCTTGTATATATTTCTCTAAAGTAGTTATAGTTGATGTTCCTAACAACTCTCGAAGAAGACAAAATCTGATTTCCTATATCATCATTACTTGGACATGAGACAACAAGTGGCTAGCTGATAGAAAACTTCAACATAAGATCAATGGGAGAATTCCTTATTTAGAAAGCATAGCACTTCATTTACTTTACATGGTAGTTAATCTATCCACAAATTAGACCATCTGATTTAGTTCTGTACAAAAATAGGGTAGTTAATTGCCCATAATTGGGGGGGATCTTTTTTTTATTTTTGATTACCGAGCAAATGAAAACACGACAACGAGCATGTGTCTCTTATATGTTCGTAAATTTAAGGATGTATTGAGCAAACAATAAGCTTGAATTGCGTACATCCACAATTTGATATGATTTGACTTTTGCTTGATACAAAGCAAGACTTCAGAGTTTTATATAAAAGTATCACATCCTGCAATGAAATGGTCATATCTTCATGACTCATGATTTTGCCAGGTGTCCAAGCAATACAAGTATAGATTGAAGTTCCAGATAACACTCCCTGGACCCAAAGCAAAAGTGACTGGCCCTAGAATCTAGAGGACCTAGTAATATCATCAAATAAATGCTAATGCTAAGCCCAAAATAGAAGTGGTGAAAGATAGAGGATTTTTATTGGTATTTATGCTTCACATACCATAAAGCTAACCCATACGAAGAAAAGAGGAAGAACTGGGAGACACCAAAAAAAAGGCCTGCAGCCTGACCACGGCGAAAAGATCGCTTTGAAGGTTCCTCAAGCTCCCTGGCATATAGGTCAATGACCTTCTCCTCTGCGCAAAAGGCAGCAACTGTCCTGATGTTGCTCACAGCCTCTGCAGCAAGCATGTTGGCTTTTAAGTAAGCCTTGCTCAAGTTCCCTCCAAATCCTTTCATGAATTGCTTCTACGGAAGATAGAAAATGAACAGTTAAATATAAAAGATCCGGTTTGGAATGTAAAAGCAAACATAGCTGAATGGGAAAACCCATACCTCAGCAATATGCCCACTGACCATTAATGGGTAAGTAGCCAAAACCACAAGAGTTATCCTCCAATTAAGGATGAATGCAATGATTAATGATGTCACTATCATCCCTACATTCTGAAGGAGGATACTGGAGCGATCAACAGCTATAGTTTTGAGAAGAGTCGCATCAGTTTCAAGCCGAGATGATAGGATTGCACTGTTATTACTTGCACCATCGAACCAGCCTATCTCGTTTTGCAACATTGCTGAAAATACAACATTAAAATCAAATCAAAACCATTGCAAGATACCTTAGTATATAACGCAGAACAGGTCTCATGATTGGTGTTTCAGATTCAGAGAAATGAACTTGCAAAAAAAAACATCACAAACGAGCAAACCAAAATGTAAGCCGATAATCACATATGGTAGGAAAAGAAAAGAAATAATTGAATTCACCTCCAAACATCTTTTCTCTGACACGAAGTGTAAGTCTTTCGCCCATGATGCCAAAGTTCAGGTGCTCAATGACATGGAAAATCACAGTTACTACAGCACCACCACAGAAGAGGAATGAAATCTTCTTTATTTCCCTCTTTGTGGTCTCCCAGTCCATATAATAGGAAATGAGAGCTTGTGTGACCCCAAGAGCAAAAAGAGGCATTTGTGCGCCAGCCACAAATGCACCCACGGTTCCGAGCACACCAAATATCCAATCAGGACCTATCATAGAATACAATCTTTTCATAGAGACTGGCTTTGCCTTTGGCTGATCAATTTCTTCTAGACCACAGCGACTGACAGAGTCCTTGTCAGAACGAAAGCTGGCCCCGAAGCTTGTCGCTTTACCAGACAGTTCCCGTGAATATTTGATGCTATTGCCAAGAAAAGGAATATATATGCCAATAAGACAACATTTTGGCATCAATTTCACATGAAAAAGTTGGTAACCAAGCTAGGTGATTACCTCTGAGGTCGTTCAATGTTTGTATTCTCAGAGTGGCCTGATTGCTGGACAGCAGAATCTTGGAGCTTCACGAGAGAGGCATAGGTGCTATGAGGGTTTAACATGAGCTGTTCATGGGTTCCGGTCTCCACAATCTTCCCACCTTGAGCCACCACAATGATGTCTGCCTTCCTGATGGTAGAGAGCCTATGAGCCACCACGACTGTGGTTCGGCCCACCATGACACGGTCAAGTGCCTCCTGAACGGTTCTCTCAGACTCGGCATCAAGTGCACTGGTGGCCTCATCGAGGAGGAGGATGGAAGGGTTCTTCAATATCGCTCTCGATATTGCTATTCTCTGCTTTTGCCCACCAGACAACTGGACCCCTCTCTCTCCAACCTACAATATTTTATGCATTCATCAGCTTGTTAAGTGTTTCTAGAGCACGCGACAAGGTTCCAAGTGTATAGTTATCTAGAACAGTTTGATATCCAATCCTTTCAGAAAACCGTTACCAGGACATGCCTATAGGCTATAGCTTATATATGTGAATTTCTAACACATAATCATTTGAACCAATGTTCTGCAACTTTATAAATGTATTTAGAACCTTACTGGGCCATCACAGCAGCATCCTTTATTTAAGAGCGTCAATAATGATCTCATCATGGTTAAACTATATAATGTGTCAATGGCATGACAAAGTGTACACATATAAATCGAACATAAAAATGTTTGCTCAAGTCCCAAAATGTCAGACATATGATATATCAATAACCATTGATGTATAACAAACTAGACATAGAAAGAGAAGAGATACCTGTGTCTCATATCGGTCAGGAAGGTTGTTGATGAAAGTTATGGCCCCTGAAAGTTTAGCAGCACGAGTGATCTCGTCAAGGGTTGCATCATCTTTTCCATAGAGTATGTTCTCTCGGATGCTTGTGGCAAAAAGGGCTGGCTCCTGATTAACCAACCCAATTTGCTGCCTCAACCACTTCAGGTCTAGACCCTTGATGTCATGCCCATCCAAAAGAACCACCCCAGAAAGGGGTTCGTAGAACCGCTCAATGAGTGAAATCACTGTGCTCTTTCCGACCCACTTCCACCAACAAGAGCAACAATCTTCCCAGATGGTATGTCGAGATTGATGCCGTCAAAAATGCAGACATCCGGACGTGAAGGATAAGAGAAACTAACATTGTGAAATTCAATGTGACCATCGACACTAGGTAGCGTTTTCCCTGTTCTTGAACTTGTTTTGCTAACTGTGCTCCTTTCTATCATCTGAAAGATGGGATATGCAGCAGTTCTTGCTCTGAGGAATGTAGAGACAGTTGGGCCAGCCAGACCCAGTGACCTGTATTACATTCCAACCAGAAATGCGTGTGAAATACTGAACGCGGATGTAGTATATTCACATTTTTCCATTAAAATCAGTAAAATTAGAGATGAAAGAACTGCAAATTGTGGATGACCTTGAAAGAATTATTTCATTTCATTATGACACGTTGGGAACAGAAAAATGAGCATGAAGATAATGAAATCAACTTGTCAAACCATTTGGAATTAGAGTTTTGAAAAAGTATTTCATAAGCCTCACTAGGGTCAACATCATTGAGATCGCTTTCTGAGTAGTATATGTGCGAGAAGTTGGAAAGAAACATACAAATTGCTTGGTACAACTGTGAAGTGTCTGTGCAACATGTGTTTGCCTGCTTGCACTGGAAGTTATATATGGATCTATAGATAGTCATCTTATGAGAATATATAGCTCGATGCCGAGGGTAAAAGCACTGTGAAACTAGAACGTTATTTTGTTTGTTTTCCTACTTAAAAAAAATAACAGAAGAATAACAAAAAATAAGGAGGAAATTCAAGCCATTTCTTTTCCTTCGATGACAATTTTCCATAGTAAGTAGAAGGTCTAAAAAAGGAAGTGCATTTCTGTCTCTTCATTTTTCTCCCCTCCTTCACTATCCATGCAACCAGACACAACCATAAGAAAAAAAATCAATTTGAGAATAATAAACTACATTGCACAGTTTTGGTTTCACATCCAAAAGGTAAGTTCTTGAAACTTTTAAAGTTATTTTCAAGTTTCAATTTCGAATTCTAAAATTGAATTTCTAATATAGAAGGCACTCTGTGTAGCTTGAATTTCTAATAATCACATATAAAGCCCAGCAACAGAGCCCTAAAAAATTGGTAAAACTCACTCATATCAGCTGCAGTTTGGCTTCTCTTGTCAAGCGAAATGCTCAGATTTCTTGAGGCAAAGAAATCGATACTCGACTCCATGTGAAGGAGAGTCAAAATTTTGCAGAATTCTGGGCACAAAGAATGTGGAGGTCGAGATTCTCCTCTACTTCCTCATCCAAGCTACGGTTCTACATGTAACTTACACTGTGCCTGCTTATATTTCCTTACAGGAATCTCTCCTGTCTTGACGTGTAACATTTCTAAGTACAATAATAAAGTATAGGGTGCCGAAAATGCGCCGCTGTTTTCTTAAGAAAAACGATCATATACAAAGGGATAATCAGAGAACCACAAACCATTGAGGGTTCTCTTTTTAGTAATAGGCCACATATATGTTTTAAAAGAATTTGTCGGTCATACTTTTATGTAAGTGTCGTAATGAAGACTACAGAATTTTACACATGGTTGTCCATTTAAAAGAATGCCTTTTCCGAATGAAGAACTAACCAGAAACAGAAATAAAGCAAGAAATGGGGAGTGTGTTACATAGCATGTTATGTTTAACTATGTATATCCATTGCCGACTGAAAAAGCGCCAATATATTTCTTATTGAGAAACAAGAACATTTCATGATCTTTGCTCATTGCTTTTTGCCCATATCCTGGTTTGGCCACTGCATAGCTACAATTGAGGAGAAGATGATGGATAAATGCTTAAGATAGTTTGGATGCATGCTGCAAAGATTGATCAATACTCTGGTTAGGGGAGTGATAGGATTAAAGTTGGGAAGTGGCTAGGAATGGATAGACCACAATGTATATCAAATGTTAAAAAAGATTTAGTTAACGCTAAGCTTAAGTTAATGGGGGAAGCTACAATTAATAGAACTAAATGGGGGAAAGAATTCATGTAGCTGACCCAAAAACTAGGAATAAACACTTTATTTTCTTCAACATCACTGTTGTTTCTCTGAAATAATAAAATATATTCCATGAACTTCCTTTAACTTCCGTTTCAGCGACCTAATAAGATTCATTTGAGGTTTCATGGATGAATTACAAATTAAAATGACAGATCAGACAAACAATCACCATTTTCATAGTGTAAGACAACTTGTTATGGAATAGATACTGAAGTTGACCAAGAATTCCATTGACTACATCTGAAGAAATGTGTTGGTCTGGACAAAGAACTCCATTTGTATAATAATCTCGACAATCACACTAATACTCTTATGAATAGTTCGTGGGATACCTTCAATTTCTATATGTTACCTAAATTTATGTTTCAATGCTGAAGTAAGATTCCAAATCAAATTTTATATTTTAAGAAATGTAAACATCTGTAAGAAGCTTACAATCCAGCAATGACGACATTGAGCATTGTCGTGAATGACTCCCCTCCATTTGCTATCTCCTTATGAACCACGATACTAGTGAACCAAATGAGCAATGCCCACGAAAGAAACAGAACACAATGCAATGACCCGAGCCCCAGTCCCTTGGCCAAACCACCCTTCTTACCGTACTTGTACGTACTCACTAATGCATCCCTATAACTTTTCAATGCCTTCTCTTCCCCACAAATGCTTGCACTGTCCTAACATTCCCAATAACCTGCAACAAATTGAAAATGTGCCACATTAGTACAAACTACATACAAGTAGTCACTTGCTAAGATGGTAGGCAACAATGACCTCTTCGGCGATCTCCCCCGCATGGACATAAGATTTGCGGACACGAGCGATGAGGCCGGTGGCAACGTAGGCATAGATCCCACCAGCAATGGCGATCAGGGGGACGATCGAGAGTGTGACGAGGCTGATTTGCCATACACGAGCAAACCCGATGGCAAACCCGGCGACGAACCGGCTCATGTAGTGCATGAAGTTGCCAGTCTGCAAATGTGCGCAAGCGCCAGAGTTAGAAAAGCCCAAATTATCTCATGCTGATGAATTGATAATTGTGATGCCACTATTGAACAACAAAAATCGAAACTTTCTAGCAAAAAGGGGTAAAAAAAAATTGAAAACTTGCAAGAAACAGATCCAAGAAATTAACGGGGAGAGGATTTGGGGATTAATACCTGAGAAGCGAGAGCGACCGGAGTTGCACATTATTCCAAAACCCAAACCCTAACCCTAATTCTAAAGGGTTGGAGGTGCGAAATCTAATCGAAGTAACTTTCCACCCACTCCTCTGTTAGTTTCTCTTGCCTCTTTGAAATATGTAGTGCTGCTAGATTGGGGTTGGATTTTAATCCAATAGATGACAATGATACAGTAATCATAATATATAAAATCAATTAAAAAAAACAGAATATTTTATCGATTTGAATGAAAATTAACTAAATATTTTATCAGTGATCTTTTTATGAACCCTTTTAGGGCCTTTTTGGATTTGCAAGTCGTCTGATCTCTATTTACTTTTAACTTATAAGATACAATTAGAGGATTAGTTTCTCTCCAAAAAAAAGCAATTAGAGAATTGCTACTGTATTTTAAGTTCAAGTTTACAAACAATCACAATGCAAATTTATCTACAAATTAGAGTTTCTTTCTTTTTTTTTAATGAGGATCTATTCATTATTAGACTTTGACTAGAGTTGAATGAGAAGAATGAAATGAAAGTTTTAAGTTCTGGAGTTAGGAGACAAGAAACAAAATTATTATAACTGAATACAAAAGAAAATACATTAATGACACAATGTACAATTCCGTGATAGCTTTTTCCTAGTTGAATTTCAATTAGATTTATATAAATCAGTTTTTTATTAAAAAATCTAAGTATCTTAAAGGCACAACCTAAGCTCTCAATTTTCATATTTAAACCGTTAAATTTTTCATATCACTTTCAATGTGAGACTAAAGAGTTTTTTATTCTTTTTGATTCCATTTTAACTATTGAATTAGGCTAATTTTCGACTTGAATATCTCATTCATTCAGAAATGGAATTGAACATGTGAATATACCATGTTCATCCTTAATAGAAAGAGAACACATCCCAACTAGGGGTGAGTAGAGTTCGGTTATAATTGAAATAACCGATCAAAAATCAAAACCCGAACTCGAACCGAACCGAACCGCTCTAGTTCGGTCGGGTTTCGGTTTGTGTTCCAAAACCCAAACCTGACCGTACCGAAACAAATCTCTCACCTATTATATATCACCCTACCCAAATTCAATTTAGTGAATCATATAGTTCATAAAAAAACTGGTGGAAGCTTATCTAATTACTTCTAGCAATACCATCTTTTTTATGTTGAATATGTGAAAACTATATTGAGTACACCATCACAATTGAGTAATATTTATATTAATATAGTTTTTTTTTTTCATTCTTGTCATTAAAATTTAGTAATAATTATATGAGCTTTAATATAAGAGCTCAAATACAGTGAAAAAGTTTTAGAATATGAAATTTCAATTCACATTAAGATCAGGGTCTTTTTCTTATTTCTAATTTACATATTGGATATTTGAAATTAGAATATTAAAGGATGATAATATAAAGGTGATTAAAAAATACAAGAAATGATGGCAATATATTGACCTAACCGAAAAAACTGAAACACCGACCCGAACTGAGTCGGTTCGATTCGATTCGATTACTAAGCCTAATCGGTTCGGTTCGCTTTTGTAAAAATTAACAAATACGGAGCCGAATTGACCGATGTTCACCCCTAATTCCAACCATCTCCCGCGCGTTTCGAGTAGCAGATCACGCACAAAATTAAGCTCAAGTTTTCTCAAAATTCACTCAGTTTAATTCAAGTTTCCAACAAAATCTAATTATTAGAGATAAAAATAAATTATTGAACACCTACTGTGTTTAATAAAAGAGAGAAGTATAAAAGTATACTATATTATATTTCTCCGTTTAATTGTCTTAAAAGACAATTCATTAAAAACAAAATTGTCTAAAAGACAAGGACTGAGCTTATAGCTAAAATTGTTCCAACATACCCATCTTCAATGAAAAAAAATCATTTACTTGGACCTACCAAAAATTATGTAGAGAGCCAGGTGGTAATCTAGTTCTATATCTTTACATTTGAATCAGACTTTAGTTACAATACTGTGATTAATTTATTTATAAAAACTCTGCATGTTTTCTAGAAATAAGGAAAAAATTACCCACTAATTCTAATATTATGTTCATATAATCCACTTTAAGTATTTTGTCACTTTTCTCAATACTCAATCCTATTTTCTTCTTTCCCTTTTTCTCTTTCTAAATAAAGTCATTGGAGAATAAAAGTTAATATGATGTTTTCATAGGAGAACTTTAATAAATAAAAAATTCTTGAGCAAAATGTAAGTACCAACCGAATTAGAATTTAATAAAATTTAATAAAAAATATAAAATGAAAAATAATATATAAGTGTTTTTATTGCTACAAGATAAGCGTTGCGACGAAAGGAACGTTATAACGTGGACCGCAGAACACGATAGCTAAACAAAAGCGGCACAGGCCGTGATCAAGGGAGAGCCACGATAGCAGGGGCATTTTGTGAACGAATGAGAGAATAATAAATGGGGAGCAGGAATCAGGATTTCGTTGCCAGGTCATCAATGAAAGAAAAGAAACAGAGGCAGGGGATTTCTCAAATTCTCAACTGTTAAGAAAAGTCCACATGTCTGTCCACCCCGTCAACTCCACCACCTAACGTTACTATGCACCATTAATAAGTCTACTATGCGCTGATGTAAGCGATGACGCAAGCGACTGCATAGTGCCCCCAACGTTTTCCTATAAATAGGCCCTTCCTGATTCATTTCAATGTACACATAAATTCAGAAATCAATAAGAATTCCTACTTCTACTCTGTCTCTAAAATTCTCTGCTTTGGTGTTATATTCTTGGAGTTTTACAACACGTTATCAGCACGATCACTCTAGTCTGTCCCCAGCCTCTACCTCCGTCAGCTCAGGAAAAAAGCCTACCACGTCAAATTTCTGCCTCCATTAGCTTAAGGTAAAACTTGTCACGAGCCTCTGCTTCCACTGCTCAAGGAAGAGTCCTATCACAAGTCCCAGCTTCTACCTCTACAATCTCAAGGTAAAATTGCCAAGTTACTATACTTATGATATTCGTATAACACCACTACTATAATAAAAGGAGGCTCTGCCACCTATTTATAGAAATGTGATGTGATTACGAAAACTGAATTATTATACTAATTATATTCATATAACATCATTACTATAATGAAAGGAGGCTCTGCCACCTATTTATAGTAAAGTGATGTGATTATGCTATCTTTACTAACATCTAACTTGATGCTTGCGTGGATTAAACCCAAGCTTCTAACATTATATATTTTATTATTCTACTATTATATCTGGACAAACACCCACTGAAAGGTTTACCGAGTAGCGTGGTGTGCCAATATTTATTTCAATAATTACTGCTTTATTAATTATGCCCGCAAAACACCCACCAAGTAGAGTGGCGTGCATATATTATAGCTCGTAAATATATATAGTACAATGCATTTATTTTACCATTTCCTTAATTACAATATTTAATTATATAAAATCTAAATTATTTTTCTCTCTCCCCCCAACGGCTATAAACCCAACGGCTATAAACCCCCAACGGCTATATCCCCAAACGGCTAAAACCCCAACGGCTATAAACGGCTATTTTTCATTCTATAAATTGGTGAATTCTAAACCACATAACTCACTCCTCAATCTCTCTTCATTCTCAAAATTTTCATCTCTAGAAGCTTTGCGTTCGAGTTTTTCACAAGATGCTTAGTCCAGCTTTGATGTTTCTTATTGCCGTCATCATCATCAACACTTCTATCGTTTTTCTTGGAGACATGGATCCAAGTGAATTGTACCCGTATTTTTTTATTTTAATGTTCACTTTTCCTCTTCTACTTGTAGCTATTATGGTTGACATGCAAGTTTTCTTTGAGAAATAAAAAATGTTGTGATTCTAATTATTTTTATATTTTGTTATAGTTATCACCATGTCAAACTTTGCAAAGCTTGAGTTCATTTCACTTGATATCACGGGAAGGAATTATATGTCGTGGGTTATTGATATTGAGATG
Source organism: Agave tequilana (assembly GCA_038442645.1). Classification (NCBI taxonomy): domain Eukaryota; kingdom Viridiplantae; phylum Streptophyta; class Magnoliopsida; order Asparagales; family Asparagaceae; genus Agave; species Agave tequilana. Next base: position 94,588 of record JAVJIF010016531.1, read on the forward strand.
CATCTTGAATCAATGGGTCTCACTGAAACCATTAAAGAAATAAACTCTACGACATTGCAAGATAAGGCAAAGGCGACAATCTTTATCCGCAGACATCTTGATGAAAGTTTAAAATGTGAATATCTCACTGTAAGAGGCCCAGGTGTCTTATGGAAAAATCTCAAAGAAAGATTTGATCACCAAAAGGAAGTTATACTCCCTGCCACCCGTGATGAATGGAATGCTTTGCGCTTCCAAGATTTTAAGAAAGTTAGCGACTACAACTCTGCAATGTTCAGAATAGTATCCCAGTTGAAATTCTGTGGGGTAGATATCACAGATGAAGAAATGTTGGAGAAGACTTACTCCACATTTCATGCATCTAATATAACACTGCAACAACAATATAGGTTGCGTGGCTTTAAGAAATATTCTGAACTAATTTCATCTCTTCTTGTGGCAGAGAAAAATAATGAACTTTTGATCAAAAATCATCAATCTCGTCCCACTGGTTCAGCAGCATTTCCAGAAGCAAATGCTGCATTTTCTAAAAATTATGGACGAGGATATAATTATGGACGCGGCCGTGGACGTGGTCGTGGTCGTGGCCGTGGACGCGGCCGTGGACGCGGTCGAAGTGGTTTTTACAACCCTTCACAGAATAACGCGATCCACAAGAAGCATCATGTAGAAAGACATGAAAAAGGAAAAGATATTCGTGAAAGTTCTCTTCAGAATCCTAAAGATTCCTGTTATAAATGTGGCTCCAAAGGACACTGGTCTAGAGTGTACCGAACACCGGAGCACCTTTGCAAGCTTTACAAAGCATCCTTAAAAGGAAAAGAGAAAGAAGTGAATTCACTGAACATGATGATCCTATGGATGATTCAACTCATCTTGATGCTTCAGATTTTACTGATGATTTTGTTGATCTTCCAATCCATCATGATACTGGTGATAGTTAGACATATGGTTATGTATTATCATATTTTGTTATTTGTAATTTTCACATTTATCTTTGAATGAAATATTTCCCTTATAATAATATGTTTCAAATTTTATTCTTACCAAATTGTTATTTTGCATGAAGCTTGATATGGATTATTCTAATGATGAAGTCAAGACCAAAAGTGGAGAGATTTGCATACCGGATAGCGGTACAACACATACTATTCTTAAACATAAAAGGTACTTCTCTGAATTAAAACCAACAAAGGCAATCATCAATACAATATCAGGTCCTGTAGACTTGATTGAAGGGACTGGTAAAGCCAGCTTTATATTGCCAAATCGAACAAAGTTTTTCATAAAAGATGCTTTGTTTTCACCAAAATCCAAAAGAAATTTGTTGAGTTTTAATGATATATATCTTCATGGATATGATACTCAGTCTGCAACTGAAAAAAATATGAAGTATATGTATCTTACTACTTATGTATCAGGAAAGAAGTGCATACTAGAAAAACTACCAAAGCTTTCCTCAGAATTGCATTACACATATATAAATGTGATAGAGTCACATATGGTAGTTAAAGAAAATACAAAGACAGTAACTCTGTGGCATGATCGTTTAGGTCATCCTGGTTCAATGATGATGCGAAGAATTATTGAGAATTCACATGGACATACATTAAAGGGCCAGAAGATCCTTCAAGTTAGTAAAATTCCATGTGAGGCTTGTTCTCTAGGAAAATTAATCACAAGGCCATCACCAGCTAAAATAAAAACAGAATCACCTATATTTCTTGAACGTATCCAAGGTGATATCTGTGGGCCTATACACCCATTGTGTGGACCATTTAGATATTTTATGGTATTAATAGATGCCTCTAGTAGATGGTCACACGTTTGTTTATTGTCAACTCGCAATGTGGCATTTGCGAAATTTCTTGCTCAGATTATTAGATTAAGGGCACAATTTCCTGATTATACAATCAAGAGAGTTAGACTTGACAATGCTGGTGAGTTCACGTCTCAGGCTTTTAATGATTATTGTATGTCGATTGGAATAGTTGTTGAACATCCTGTTGCCCATGTACATACACAAAATGGTTTGGCTGAGTCACTGATTAAGCGCCTCCAAATTATTGCTAGACCATTAATAATGAGAACAAAGCTTCCTATTTCTGTATGGGGTCATGCAGTTTTACATGGTGCAGCATTAATTCGCATCAGACCAAGTGCATATCATGAGTACTCCCCTCTACAATTAGCATTTGGTCAAGAACCAAATATTTCCCATCTTAGAATTTTTGGTTGTGCGGTATATGTACCAATTTCTCCACCACAACGTACAAAGATGGGTCCTCAAAGAAGACTGGGAATATATGTCGGTTACGAATCTCCTTCTATTATAAGATATCTTGAGCCTAAAACCGGTGATGTTTTTACGGCTCGATTTGCCGATTGCCACTTCAATGAGGCAATTTTCCCAGCATTAGGGGGAGAAAAGAAACAGCTGAAGAAGGAGATTACATGGAGTGAACCATCCTTATTGCATCTTGATCCTCACACAAGACAATGTGAGACAGAAGTGTAAAAGATTATGCATTTACAAGAAATAGCAAATCAATTGCCAGATGCGTTCACTGATACAAAGAGAGTGACTAAATCATATATACCAGCTGTAAATGCTCCTGCTCGGATTGAAATCCCAAAAGGACAACCCGAGAATGAAGTCACTCATGAGTCTAAGACACGCCTGAAGCGTGGTAGACCAATCGGTTCCAAAGATAAAAATCCTCGAAAAAGAAAAGGAGCAGATAAGCACGACGACCCAATGTGCAAGAATGTGTTCCAGAAGAAACACAAAATAAACCCAATATACAAGAATGTGTTCCAGAAGAAACACAAAATAAGACAAATCAAGAGATGAAAAATCCTGAAGATATAGAAAATCATGAAATCTCTATTGATTATGTCAATACAGGAGGATTATGGAATCGCAATAAGATGAAAAATATAGATAAAATATTTTCCTATTCCGTAGCATGTGATATTGTTAACGGAAGTGAGGATCCTGAACCAAGATCCGTCACTGAATGTCAAAATAGACCTGATTGGACAAAGTGGAAAGACGCTATACAGGCTGAATTGAGTTCGCTTAATAAGCGCAAAGTATTTGGGCCTATTATCCTCACGCCTGAAGCCGTGAGGCCAGTAGGATACAAATGGGTTTTTGTACGAAAACGCAATGAGAAAAACGAGATTGTAAGATATAAAGCTCGACTTGTTGCTCAAGGTTAAGACCTGGAATTAATTATGAAGAAACGTATTCTCCAGTAATGGATGCAATTACGTTTAGATATTTAATCAGCCTAGCAGTTTTTAAAAATTTAGAAATGCGTCTTATGGATGTTGTTACAGCTTATTTATATGGATCGTTTAATAGCGATATTTATATGAAAATCCCTGAAGGATTTAAAATGCCTGAAGCATTAAGTTCAAAACCCAAAGAATTATATTCGATCAAATTACAAAGATCATTATATGGGTTAAAACAATCAGGGCGCATGTGGTATAATCGCTTAAGCGAGTATTTATTAAAAGAAGGATATGTAAATAATCCTATATGCCCATGTGTTTTTATAAAGAAAACAACATCCGGATTCATTATCATTGCTGTATATGTTGATGATTTAAAATATTATTGGGACTCACAAAGAGATCCTAGAAGCAATGATATATTTAAAGAATGAATTTGAAATGAAAGACCTTGGAAAAACCAAATATTGTATTGGTTTACAGATTGAGCACTTTCAAAGTGGAATACTTTTGCATCAATCAAATTATACTGAAAAGGTCTTAAAACGCTTTAACATGGATAAAGCAAACCCTTTGAGCACTCCAATGGTTGTTAGATCATTGAATGTGGAAAAAGATCCATTTCGCCCTCGCGAAGATAATGAAGAGGTTCTTAGTCCTGAAGTACCATACCTAAGTGCAATTGGAGCTCTTATGTATCTGGCTAATTGTACTCGACCAGATATAGCATTTGCTACTAACTTATTAGCAAGATTTAGCTCATCTCCTACACGGAGACATTGGAATGGTATTAAACATGTATTTCGTTATCTTCGAGGAACAACTAACTTTGGTTTGTTTTATTCCAGAGGATCAAAACAAGAAATAACTGGTTATGCAGATGCAGGTTATTTATCAGATCCACATAAAGCCAAGTCTCAAACAGGATATGTATTCACATGTGGAGGTGCAGCGATCTCTTGGCGTTCACAAAAACAGACACTTATTGTCACTTCTTCTAATCATGCTGAAGTCATAGCACTCCATGATGCAAGTCGAGAATGTGTATGGCTAGGTCTGTAACTCAACACATCCAAGAAACTTGTGGATTACCAGTCAACAGAGATCCAACAGTACTGTTTGAAGACAATGCTGCATGTGTCGCTCAAATGAAGGAAGGATTTATCAAAAGCGACCGTACCAAGCATATACCCCCAAAGTTCTTCTCATTCAGCCAAGAGCTTGAAAAGGATAAGAAAATTAATATTCAGTATATCTGATCAAGTGATAATGTGGCAGATCTCTTTACAAAGGCGCTTCCCCCTACAACTTTCAGAAAGCTTATTCATGATATTGGGATGCGTCATAAGCGAGATTTATGAAGAAGAAATACTTATGTCAACTTGAGGGGGAGCTTACGTGGCTGCACTCTTTTTCCCTTACTATGGTTTTGTCCCACAGGGTTTCCTGGTAAGGTTTTTAACGAGGCAGCATAAAACACGTATACAGAGATGATGTACTCTTTTTTCCTTCGCTATGGTTTTGTCCCACTGGGTTTTCCTAGCAAGGTTTTTAATGAGACATCATGTATGGTGGACAGCCAAGGGGGAGTGTTAAGAAAAGTCCACATGTCTGTCCACCCCGTCAACTCCACCACCTAACGTTACTATGCACCATTAATAAGTTTACTATGCGCTGATGTAAGCGATGACGCAAGCGACTGCATAGTGCCCCCAACGTTTTCCTATAAATAGCCCTTCCTGATTCATTTCAATATACACAAATTCAGAAATCAATAAGAATTCCTACTTCTACTCTGTCTCTAAAATTCTCTGCTTTGGTGTTATATTCTTGGAGTTTTACAACATCAACAATAATTATTCTGCATAAAATCTATAGATTTTACATCCGATTCAGATAATAATATAATAATAATAATAATTCATTCTTAAAAAATTGCACCAACACTGAAATTGGATATGCATCCCTCACTAAACCCTTATCCCCTTCCTTCCAATTTTAAGGGTGCCTGCATTCTTATTTGCTGTGGTGGGTAATTTCCGGAGGAGTTATACATGCACCAAATTATGAAGAATAATGAATGAAATTCAGAGATTAAATTAGAACTAACGCAGAGATTTTACGTGGAAATCCGAAAAGAAAAATCACGGTGCAAAAGAGATTCCACAATAATTCAGAGAAAATTACAATGGTGGTAGCTTGACCTCACGCGCTAGGGTTTTTAGGCTTGATTGAACGTCTCCCTCTTTTGGAGGGGGTTTACTATTTATACATGTTGGTATCTTATTGGATAAAGTTACAGAGTTCTCATCTATCTGAAGATCTATCCTATCTCAATCGCTTATCTTGGAGGCAGTTGGAGCCAATTATCCTTATTTGAATTGGTAGAGCTTGTATTTGTCTTTATCTGGTGGTCTTTGTCTAACTGTAGACATGATTGATACACTTTCTGGCTATAACCATCAGGTTCAAATGATGATTAGATTGGAGATAGGGGCACTCGCAGCTGACTCTATCTTTATTCTTCTACCCGCTTGAACTGCTCAGAGTTTGAATGGGATCAGGACTCTTCTTCAGATGTTTTGAATATGGATACGTGTAATACGATCGTCCAAGGGCTGGATGGATACGTGTCGTGATCTGAAGGGGGTCGGAAACTGACCACTACAGATACCCCCTCTGCTTTCCCCTTGGCAGGAGGTCGGGAACTCGCCCCCGAAGTTATATGCTCCCAGGGACTCCGAGAGAAAAGGAGAGGAGCAGACTTCTTGAGCTAGATTCGGGTTGTTTGTGTCGCTTCAGTTCTTATTTTCTTGTGGTGTGCCTGTACAGGCTGGCAGAACCTTAAATGCATGCTCCATCCACTTCTACGTTGGTCAGATAACTATCTCTTTTGAAGGGACACGACGCTTAAGGTTAGTGTGGTGAATCAAGCGCGACGGGTCGGATCTGGTGCTTGAGGACACATGTAGGCTTCTGATCAGGTGACTGCTCGAGGTTGGTGCCGCGAATCGTGTGCGACAGTTCAGATCCGAACCATCGCGACAGTGTAGGCTTCTGATCGAGTGGCCGCTCGAGATTTGTGGGTAAAAGGATCTCTTTATCTCCGCCTTCTTGTGAATGAAATTTTGAACAGTGATGCTTGATCCTCCTTTACATCTATAAATATGGCAAACTTTGAGGAGAGATATGTGTTACTTCTTGAAAACTCTTTGCTTTCAAGATTTGTTGGTGGGCGGTGATATCTTATTTCTTCTTCGTCGGTGGAGGAAGGAGAGGGAGAGGATGGAGACGGTTGCTTCACTCCTCATGTTCAGGAGTTTGTTTGTCGAGAAAACGTCATTTTCGTGATTGGCTCATCAAGGAACCTTAGTTTTCATGATGAGCCCGACTGTCTGAAAGGATAGACAAGGTTCTTGTTTCTGCTGGTCAGTCTGTCTGGTCTTTGATCAGATCAGGCCGGGATGGAGTTGGGGCTCGACACCTCTTTTTCCTGACAACCTGAATGAGGGGGAGCATAGGGTGTCCTCGATGATGGTTCTGATCCCTGAGTCTGACTGTTTGCACTCCTATTGAATGTCATCGCTTGGTCTGTCACCGCTGCGAGTTCATCTTTGGGGTTACGAGCTTGGAATTGGTATCATCATTGTCTTGCAGGCGTCAATCTGCAGTCTGAGACATGATCTTGAATGCTAGCATTTTTTTGAGAGTTCACGGTGCGATTAACCCTCCCGGAATAGTATATTGTTTGTTTAGGAGTCATCTCCTGGATGCTGTCGTGGATGTTGTGGCAAGAAAGGCACGAACACGTAATAGATCTTATATTATTCTTGTTAGATGTAACCAAGTTTTTGAATGAATGTAATCGACAGACTTATAATAAAGCAGTGAATTAAAATTAAAGTATTGTTTGGATCTTTCCTGGATTCTTGTACTGTTTTTGTTGGAATAGTTAGTGTGTGTTCTCGAGTAGTGTTTGTCCTACAGCGGTACCTACAAATTTACCTCTGAGTGGGAGATATCCCGACTACGGCGCTATGTTATCGGGGTAGCCGTCACGATAGGACCCGCTTTAGGTTATCGATTGGCTTGGGTAGACGTCAGGGTAGGACTCACTATAGGTTGTTGACTGGCTCGAGTAGCCATGGGGCTGAGCTCTGAGTGGTCATTGTAGTCAAGCTTTCCTCATTCAGGAAACTCACTGAGGGGTAGCCGTCAGGGTAGGATCCACTATAGACTGTTGACTAGCTCAGGTAGTCATGGGCTGATCTCTGAGCGATCGTTGTGGGCGAGCCTCCATTTTTTAGGAGACTTCCTAGGGTAGCCGTCAGGGCAGGACCCACTATAGGCTGTCAACTGGCTAGAGTAGCCATAGACTGAGCTCCGAGTGGTCATTGTGGGCGAGCCGCCATCTTTCAGGAGACTCCTCGAGCGATAACCGTTAGGGTAGGACCTACTATAGAATGTTGACTATCCATAGGCTGAGCTCCGACGGTCATTGTGGGGGAGCCTCTATATTTCAGGAGACTCCCGCGGGGTGGCCATCAGCGTAGGACTCATTATATGCCGTTGACTGGCTCGAGTACCATAAGCTGAGCTCCGAGCGATCATTATGGGCGAGCCTCCATCTTTTAGGAGACTCCCCGAAGGGTAACCGTCAGGGTGCGACTCACTATAAGTTGTTGACTGGCTCGGGTAGCCATGAGATCAGCTCCAAGCGGTCATTGTGGGCGAGCCTCCATCTTTTAGGAGACTCTCAGAGGGGTAGCCATCAGGGTAAGACCCATTATAGGCTGTTGACTGGCTCGGGTAGCCATAAGCTGAGCTCTGAGCGGTCATTGTGGGCGAGCTCCATCTTTCAGGAGACTCCTCGAGGGGTAGCCATCAGGGTAGGACCCACTATAGTTATTGAATAGCAGGCAACCATGGGCTGAGCTCCGAGCAGTCATTGTGGCGAGCCTCCATCTTTCAGGAGACTTCCCGAGGGGTAGCCATCAGGGGTAGGGCCCACTATAGGCTATTAAGTGGCTCAGGTAGCCGTGGACTGAGCTCCGAGCGATCATTAGGGGTGAGCCTTCATCTTTCAGGAGACTTCCTGAGGGGTAGCCGTTAGGGTATGATCTATTATAAGCTACAGACTGGCTTAGGTAGTCGTCAGGCTGAGGACCCAGTATAGGCTGAGCTCCGAGCGATCTTCGTGGGGGAGCCTCCATCTTTAGGATACTTCTTTGAGGGGGTAACCGTCAGGATAGGACCCGCTATAGG